>JAJHJA010000306.1:0-195887 GCA_021202915.1 Heliconius himera
TCACCGCCGCCCGCCACCACCCGCCACCACCATTCGCCACCACCCGCCGTCGCTCGTCACCAACCGGGCTCCCCCGACCCCCCCATCTCCTTGACCCCGACCGACCCCTACTTCCCATAGTACCGCCGCTTCTGTGTGTTGGCAGCCTGTGTCCAATGTTGTTGTTGACGTAATTATATTAAAGTAGTGAATTATAATTAAATACTATTGACGAATTTTATTCCAGGATTAATGTTGATGTGTATTTGCATATATATTATCTATTATTATATATATTATATATATCTATATTATTCATATACACTATTTCTTTTTAACGATAGTGACAGTTATGTGAATAAGCTCGAATATATTTAATTGTTATATTGTTTTCATACCATGTTATTGTACTGCATTATAAAGAGTTTTCACAGAATGCAATAGTTGATAATTATGTTTCTCTATACAATATACACATGTTAGTAGCAATAGGTATATAATAAATAGAATACAGCACCATTTTTTATACAAACGAGAGGTAACACATATTTTGTTTTGTTATGAAGTAATAGATTAATCTGTTAAATCACTACAATATACTGTTGATATTAGTCGAAAGGGTGTGTGGGTTGCGAAAACCGATGAGGAATGGAGAAACACGACATCGCTTTACTCATGAGGCTCAAGGAATGCTTAAAACTACGATAGGGTATTGTAACGTATGTAACACAAATAGATGTGCGCGCAAGCCGACGGGAGGCACCGCTAGCGGCGCACTGTTCCACCCGCGATGAATATAAATATTTTTGATATAGTAGTCATCGTACGGTATATCGGACGGTATGGTCTAAAAGATACGAGTTTTTATTTGTAAGTGACTTTGTTGATCGTTTTCTTTGTAATTTTGTCTTTGTTAGCTTTATAACGGTTTTTCTGTATCGATGCGACGACGACGACCGTCTCGCGGTCGGTCGGTTCCACGCGACGATACGGTTTTATGTGAGTGTACGATTTGCGTTATAATTGTGCCAAGTGAGATATTTAAATATGAGAGATTAAGATTAAGTGATTAATATCAAAATTAATGAAAAGCTTAGATATTTATATTTATAAATGTGATAATAATATATGGAAGTTTGGCAAAAGTGTTAGAATGTTTTACATTCTTTTTTCATAATCTCGACTCGAGACTAGAGTATAAAATATATAGTTAAGCGTGTCAGCATCAAGGTAATTCGTTCATTCGACACCGGCCCGTCACCCGAGCGCCAATGCAGTCACCGCTGGCCGAATCCACCTGGACACTTCCACATATTATTGAAAATTATCTCGCTCTTGGTATACAATTTTCACCGAATGTACCGTTACCGAAATATATAATAATTAATTTTCGCGTGAGATAAAAAGAAATTGTAAAACTAGCATCAATGACCGTTATATACATACATGTTAATAAATGAATTAGGCTTTACGTTTTAAAACGTTTATATTAACTTAATCATGTCATGTCGTGTCATGTCCTACTGCCGCATTTACTTAAATGTATAATTATATTATTAACGTGCTCTTCACGTACTTACGAACAATTTACGTATATGGATGACAATGACAGTTGAAGGAAGATGACTGACTATACATCATTGTAAAGCTATAAACGATCTAAAAAAAACTTCTGTGTTTGAAATCATGTTCATCATCAGTGATTATTTATTTCGACTTAAAATATTAATGAATTTCGACTTAAAATATTAAATGTACTACCTAAATTCCCAAAATTTAATATTATACAATTGAACAAACATTACATTCTTATGTAAAGTAAATTCTTTGCGATAATCGAATATGTAAAATTTGAGGTACATAAAGGTCTAATTTGACGTTCCTTTGTTAAATTTAAGGTTAAGGTTTGGCTTCCTCGTGTGCGCGCAAAGTCTTGCCTTCAGCAGCTATATTGCAACTGAGTGTTGCACGAAAGGTGATTTTTTTATCAATTTTATTTTCAATGCTATAATTTTATTTGACATTCCACGTTTATATTGTACTAAAACTTATTGTATAAAGTACTTTTTTTCGTATGTAAGGTGTTACTTGAATAAAGTTTATTGAATATTATTAATTATTAATATTTGAATAATTCAATGCATGTTATAACGTTATAGTATATTTCACTAATCGATAGTAAAAGCGTGCGCGCGGGGGTACCAATACAAGTGTAACAAGGACCAACAAAAATTGTTCATTAAGGTTTTGCACTGTCATTTGCTTCTTTAAACGGACTTATTTATTATTAAGTCTCTTTAGCCTAAGTTTTTCTATACTTTTGTTAACAGGCGCCTTATCATGTAATCGTTTGTATCGCATATTGTGTAACATTCTGGAATCGTGCTGCGGATGTGTATGATTCCAATATATTACAAAATTTACATGATGCGGCCTCTGATTATTTTATTAGCTGCTCAGTTAAGGAAATAATAAAAAACTTTTCTTAAATATTTTGGCTTAATAATTAATTGTGTGGCTAATAAAAGGATCTTAATGTACATTATTAATAGTTCGAATTCATGGTATTGCCATGGCATGCTTAACTTAACAGGTTTACTAGTAAACGAAAGGCTTCTACCGAGGGCCAGGTGAGGTTACCACCTGACCGTCGGCTAGTTTCCTTGCAACATCAACACTACACATACAGCAATCCCCGACAGTTCGACACGAGCGCGTCGGTCGGCGCGGACGCCGCCCGACCACGACTGTAGGAGTGTACATATAGGCATGTCGTTTATTCCTTCCAATTGTAATCAGGATTATCGTAATGTGAACAACATTGTGATTCGTAATGTGTAGGAAGCGGAAATAATAGTTTTAGTTATTGTATCGTATCGTTGTGAAGTAGTGTTAAGTTGAGAGGCGGGCGCGGGCGCGCGGCCCGAGACTGAACTACACCGCCGCGCCGCCCGCGCCCCGCCCCGCCCCCCGCCGCCGTCTGCGCGCCATTCTCTCCGAGTCTTATATTCACTTTGAGTCTTTACTTTATGATTCTTGTTTGACGGTTCTATTGTTATAGATTACATTTAAATAATCATTTCTCATGTGTGTAATCAATATTTTGTGTATTTGGCGTGTGATCGACTGGATTATCGATTTCATTTTAGATGCATGACTAAAATAGTTTATAAATGTAATTGAATTTGAATTTATGAAATTGAAATGATAAATATTGATTGACTTGGCTAATTTAAATGAAAAGAGCGCGGTCGAGCACACGGCATTCGGCGCCCAGAGCGCCGTGCCCGGTGCCCGGTGCCCGAGAGGGCCTTTTATTGAGGAGCTGTTATTATCGCTTCTCGTTTGAATGTTATAAGGTCCAATGTACACTTAGAAGGGTTGATTTTTTTTATTCAGTATCTACTACATTTCTTATTCAGCAGAAATTTTCTTTGAATTTTACTGTTATTTTTAGAACCATTTTGTAATTGGTATAAGTTCAGAAACTAATAACTACCTCAATATTACTAAATGAATATGATAATTATCTTTGTGCATGTTTTTGGGAACTGAATTTAAAAAAATACAAAAATTCAAATATAGTATAAGAATGCTATTTTAAACAACAATGAAATATTGTCACATTTAGGTTTCTTAACGTAATAAAATTGATGAAAATTTTTTCTTCTTTTTATTTTCAACTCCATAATATCACCAACCATACAACACTTGATTGTTTTAGAATTTACCGTGGCACATTTTGATATTGTTTTTTTTATTTTTATTGAAAATTGAAACAGGCATTAACATATATTTATTTTATTTTTAACTAGAGGGCGCGCGCGGCTTCGCCCGCTTATTAGGAGTGAATTCTATAAAAACCACGAAACACGTGTTCAATGAAATATTTTTAAGAGTCTGAATTTCAAATTTTATAAAAATCGGTACAGATTAAAAAAAAATCCATACAAACTTTTAACCCCTATTTCATCCCTTTAAGGTTAAATTTTTCAAATTCCCTTAGTGGATGTCCAGAATATGAAAATAAACTTCTGCCCAAATTTCACGATTCTACCATCAGCGGTTACGGCTCTGCGTGCGTCTTACCTCAGTCAGTCAGCACAAGTCCTTTTATATATATTACAAACTAGAGGGCGCGCGCGGCTTCGCCCGCTTATTAGGAGTGAATTCTAAAAAATCCACGAAACACGCGTTCAATAAAATATTTTTAACAGTCTGAATTTAATTTTTTATAAAAATCGGTAGCAATTTAAAGATTTTTCCATATAAACTTTCAACCCCTTATTTGAACCCTTAGGGGGTGAATTCTTAAAAACCATGAAACACGTGTTCAATGAAATATTTTTAAGAGTCTGAATTTCAAATTTTATAAAAATCGGTACAGATTACATTTTTTTTCCATACAAACTTTCAACCCCTATTTCATCCTTTTAGGGTTTGAATTTTTCAAATTCCCTTCTTAGTGGATGTCCAGAATATGAAAATAAACATCTGCCCAAATTTCACGTTTCTACCATCAGCGGTTACGGCTCTGCGTGCGTCTTACCTCAGTCAGTCAGCACAAGTCCTTTTATATATATAGATTATATTTTTTTAATGAAAACTTGCTGTACATTAAATATATTCTACAAACTCCTAATATTAGTATTTCAACATATTGGGTTGATTAAGACCAGTTTGGGAAATGTATAGTTAGTGGCACCAATAACCGACACTTTCAGTAGCATATTTTCATTACAGATGTAATATATTTGTGTTTGAAACAATAATTCAAGCAAAATAGTTTTTTTAGTAAGGTACAAAGTTCAAAATGCCTTTTATTTGTATTAAAGCCAAAAATAAAGGGAACTAACCAGTCCGAAAATTAATTATCTTGTTGAAAAAAATATTCAGACTATTTTAGCATAGATTCAAGTTTCCCTTGCCATTGTTCTAGATCAGGGGTTCCCAACCTTTTCTTGATCGAGGACCACTTTTATATCATTCTATGTGGCAGGCAGACTATGTATGTAGGAATAAAAAAAAACTGATAATCAAACAGAAACTTCGTCTCACCATCCCCAGTGATAAAATTAAAGTCGTTCGCGGACCATATTTGGGCTTCTGCGCACCACTGGTTGGGAACCAGTGTTCTAGATGTAGAGATAGTTTTTTCTTTAAAATGTAAAATTAGTGTGAAAAAAACTATTGGATAGAAATAATTGTTATCGATAAATGAAATTGGTACTTCAACTATAATTTTAATAACACTGCGTTACAAATGAAAACTATCGTTTAATAAGAGTACTTATTTTTTTTCCATTACATCTCATTTTTCTTCTCTGACAATATGTGAAATTACTCAAAATTGCAATAACCAAATTTTCGAAAAAAAAATGATTAGTAAAGAAATTGTGAACCATTGTTGATTAGATTTTTTTAATATTGGACGCATTTATTTTTAATGTACATGTATAAAAATGCAAAAGAAGTGAATTCATATAATTTAAAACTAAAATATTCCTAAATTCTAAATTTTTCTTTTATTATTTGTAAAATGTATTGTTTTAAGAAGATAGAATTTCATTATTGGCCTTCACATCCTGTTGGAACTTCTCACTCTATCTGATTATAAATTCACTTCATTGTGAAATCTGAAGGAAAAAGTTTTCCGTAAATGTCCGCAAACAACAACATTTATTTGGCCAATTTTTGCGATTGCGACGGCCACTTACTTCAGTATTCATATGGATTTTCAAATAAATATGTTTAAAGAGATAGAGGTTATCGAATAACGTCGAAAACTAAACAGGACGTTTCGGGGTGGTTTTCGTTTTTTTTGAGGTGTGCTTTCCGTGTTGATGTTTTTTTGAGAGGTGTTTATATATTATATCGATATATTATTATATTATTATATCGATTAAGGATCTAATACTATTTTGCTCATTTTTCTCCGCTTTCAGCTTGTTAATTCTTAGTATTCTAAAATTGACAGAGTAATATATATTTTTAGATTATATCTCAACTCTTTATATTAGGGGCTACCATTTTCCATCTCCTTTGCATGTTATTCCGATAAATGTGACATTTGTACGCCCTGGTGGCATGTTTCGTAGCACCGAGACTCAAAAGTGAAAAACGGGACGTCTTGTCACGGTATGGATCCCATATAGTTGGTTAATTGGGTACCGAAAACATGTAACGCAGTGTTATTATTGTTATAGTTATAAATTTTAAATACAAAATTATTAAAACTATCCAAAAATTTATCAAAAAATAATTTATACATTTTAATAAGCTCATCCTTTATATGGTTCATATCAAACATATTTTTTACAGGGGGAGGAGACCGTGAAGCTAAAAAAAACAGCATAAGCTCTTGGGTCGTTAGTAAATAAATTAAAAAATATTGTATTAGGTATAATAAATTGTGTAAAATCACATCTGTGCGCCATCTAGATAAGTTTACAAATACTGTATGAGTTAAAACGCCATCTATTGGCAATTAGTAGAACTAATACATCAAATATAAGACGAAAAGCCAATGAGGCCCGCTAGAGGACCTAACAATGGAACTGAACCGATGCTGGTGGCAACCTCAACATTTTTTATTTTTAAAACGAACAATTCATTATTAACATAAATTGATAATAAAAAATAATAACTTCATAAAAATGCAATAAGTATATTAAGTTATCATAATGATGATAGAAGAAGAATTGGTTTGGTATACTTATGGAATGAAATACTATGACATTGGACTATTTTGGAAAGAAAATGAATGTTTATGTTATGTTTTAATTTAGTAGAAAATATATTAAGAACTGTCACAAAATGAAAAAATATTGGTGGATATTGTGGTATATTGATATGGATTTCTTTACATGGGTTTCAACTATGATATTTGTATTTATTTATAAAAATATATTATATTTCATAAAGTTCATTTTATTAAAGTTAAAAGAAAGTAAAAAAGGTTTTAAAGTAAAAGAAACATATAGTGTAAAAATATATTTATTTTTAAAATTGAAACATTAAAAATATTAATTATTCGAACTCAGCATATTTACTTTGTATACCTTTTTTGATATCAGCGCCACTTCGGTTGAATTTTGAACTACATTTTATCGTTCACTTGCGGACATCTTTTCAGCAGAATACGAGATGGTGCTCGTTACCTCTACACTCCACATCTGCAATAATAAATTAAATTAATATATAGAATTGATGTAATTTATGCATGCAAGAAAGAAAAAATAATAATGAATCCTGCAGGATGACTAGTGGATAGAAAGACAAACTGAAAGAAGAAAGAGTTAATTTCCAAGAAATTTTACTTAACTTAAGAAAGACACTCTGGTGGTTTAGTTTGGGCGGTTGCAGTATTTTTCATAATTTTATAATAATAAAATAAATATAAATTTTGGGCCAAGAATAAAAAAAACACGTCATTTGAACTCTTTTCATTGATATGAAATAAGTGTTTTTTTTTAAATCTTCACTTTTAAGCTTCACATTCCGCACATGCAGGGTAGGCAGAGGGACTCAGTGTTAAGACACTCCGACTAAGACGAGCTGAGTAGGAATCGAACCCACAACCGTCGCGTTTTCAATCACACGCTTGTGCCTTTGTCCCACAACTTGCCTGAAAATAATATATGAATTACTTATTTAGAAAACATGTAAGGATTTTTGACTTGCAGGATTTCAACTTGCGCCTCTTGGAAACCGTCATAGCGCTCTGATCACTAAGCCATACATTGACATCAAGCTATATCATACTTCTTACATACTTATGTTTTTAGTCTCTCTGTAGGAATTTTGTTACAAAATTCTGCTACCAAAAAGAGAATGCAAATTAAATATTTTTACCTTAACTAAAGAAAGACATATATAATCTTTGCTAAATGTGGAATAACGTTTGAAAAGAGTTATGAATAAAAAATTGTCTTATCTTTGCTATTAAGCAAAAATAAGTCAATTTTTTATTAAATTTTATCAACCAAATTTGGATTTGGTTAAACTTAAATTCATCTTCTCTATATCTTATGTTGAAAATTTAATTTATGTAAGCTTCAATATTCTTCCTTAATATTCTTCAAATCTTCTTTAAAAACTTTGCTCCAACTTCTTTCTGAAAAATATAAAATGTCTACTTGAATGTTAAGGAATTATTGAAAGTATTTTAACAATATCATCATTCTTAAAGTGTATTTTTTCTATATAAAAATAGTGTTTTAATATAATATTATTATTGAAATATTATTTTTAATATATATCTAGTTTGCATTTAAATTTTATTTAAAGAGTACGATAAAAATTTTCAATGTTTTTTTAAAATTTAGCTTGACATTGTATAAAACATTAATATGATGGAACATGTGAATAAGCAATTAAACAATTTCAATCAGTTTTAACTGGTAAAAAATGAAGTGGTATGACTTATACTAAATAGTATTTTTAATTATTTATTTCAAAATAACTACAGATGTTTTATATATCTAATCTCTTCATTCTCTTAAAATTTCTTTACTGAATGTACTAAGCAAAGTTCGAAATTATAAAATTAAAATCAGCTTCACTCTGTATTCCATACACAGCAGAGCAGGCAGAGGGAACCTAGTGTTAAGACACTCCATTCCCTACTTTCCGCCGAGTTCTGGAGGCATTGCGTGTTGAGTGGTGAAACTCAACACCGCATTTTGCCTTGACACCAGAGCAAAAAAATTAAAATTTCTAGAAATGTTAATGGGAAAGGAGCTCAGTACAGTACTGTAATTTGTGACATGAGTATAAGTTCCCTTTAAATGTACATAAACACCCTTCTCTCGACTCCAAGCTCTGTCAAATTGGAGATAATCTATTAACACCAACTTCAATGTATGTTTTAGAAATGAACTAAGTACTAACTAACTAAGTAAGAAAGATAGATTTCATTGTTATCCCTCTACTATCTACCATCTTTGTATATAGGAAACATTTGAATGACTCAAGATATTAATTTATTTTCATGTTTAAGGACAAAAGTTCATCCAGTAAAAAAATTTTTTTTAGCTGTTCTGAATATGTTATTTTGGTAAGAAATAAATAGAAATTAAAATATAATATTACTACATTATCAGAACTTTCTTAAAAACATCAACTTAGATTGTCAGGTTTTTTTTACTTGTTGAGTGAATTGCTTTACTCATGTTGCTGTTTTTTTACTTGGATCTGGAAATAGTTATTCAATTACAATATGTCTAACTCGAGAATAAGGACGATTTACTTTAATATATATTTTTAAATCTAATTAAAGATAGCTATTTTCATACTTTAGATAATAATCATATTTAGCAAGAAATGTAGGAAATTTATATTTCCAAATCAATCTGTGGTCTGTTTTATTAGGTACTATAAAGTATTTCCAAAATAATACGAAGTTATCAAATTATTACTTTGAAAAAAAATAAATAAATACAAAAATAAAATATGACTACACAGGTATTAAAATTATAGTTAAACTTTGTTTATGCTTCACTTTACTAATAATCACGTAATAGATCGTACGAAGGAGTTTGTATGGTAAAAAAGATGAGAATTCAACTCTTTAAAGTAGAGAATTTAATAAGACAAATGACAATTATTGATTATTGAACAAACACTCAAAGTCAGATTTGACAAAACAAAAAGACATGAGACATTTGTTAAA
Organism: Heliconius himera; assembly: GCA_021202915.1. Classification (NCBI taxonomy): domain Eukaryota; kingdom Metazoa; phylum Arthropoda; class Insecta; order Lepidoptera; family Nymphalidae; genus Heliconius; species Heliconius himera. Next base: position 9,653 of record JAJHJA010000306.1, read on the forward strand.
CCCACAGATTAGTTAATAATGATCTTAGAGCATAGACAAGAAATACAATATCGAGAAGCTCTTAAATTTTTACCTTTTAACAAATACCCTTTTTTATTATTGTTGGTATATATACCAATATGGAAGTCCTTGACAGATTGATTGTTGATGAGTGATGGTTTATGAGCGACGGTCGATTGGTGACCGATGCCAGGTGATGGTTGACGCATGTTGGGAGACGGGTGATGATAGAGGATGAATTGAGTATTTGAAAGAAAAATCTTATCAGCTGTCTCAGAGTAATTTTTATTTTTTTAAGAATTTTATATGTGCGAGAACGTCGAGGCGTAGGGACACAAGCGTGTCATTGATGCGTGACGATCGATGGTTCGAGACCCACTCGGGGAAATGAATTATTATTTTTTAATATTTTCATTTCTCTCGTCTGATACTAAGGCAAATGCGCGGCGTTGAGTTTCACCACTCAACACGCAATGCCTCGAAAAATCGGCAGAAAGTGGGAAACGGACTGTCTTAACATTAGGTTCCTTCTGCCTACCCTGCTATATGTGGGATGTATTGTTTCGAGAAAATTTGAAAATGTAGATATTTTAATTTTTAATTTACCGTAGCGTTTTGCGCTCCGTTCTCTCCGATTACCCCGCTAGGGATACAGCGTGAAACGAAGTTAAGTTTAAGTATTTGGCTGAACTGATGTATACTTACGGTCTGTAATAAAGGTTGTGGTGGTATAGAGTCACAAGCGTGTGCCAGTAAACGCGGCGGAATGAAATATTTAATATTTTCATTTCTTCGCTCTGGTAACGAGGGAAAGCCCGGCGTTGAGTTCCGCCTCTCAACACTTCAAAGAATTCGACGGAAAGCGGGGAATGGAAGTTTCTTAATGGGAAATGGAGTTTCTTAACATTTGTTTCCCAGGTTACCTCTGACTGCCTCTGCTACTTTGTGAGGGATACAGTTTGAAGTTAAAACAAATATATAATAAAACTTTATAATAATTGTATTTAATAGTCCTGACATCTTAGAACAAAGTCAATAATTATTTAAATTTATTTGCAAAAAAATTTCCGTTTTTCCTTTAGTGTTTATAGTCAGTAGATTTTGCCACTTTTTTCAATTATAAAACATTAGTATTGACACCTAACGATCGATTGAGACAGAAACAGAACATGTGGGCCAGGTATTCAAAATTATCTAGTACTAAAATAAAAAAGAAAATAGTTTTAGTGTATTTATTGCTGATCTTTTTAAATGAAACAAATATTACTTTTCAATCAGTGTCGCATTAGATGCCCTTATATAGTTATAAGCCGGAAATTTTTCTTGTCCCTTGCCAATTAATCTACAGATGTATTTTTGTTTAAAATATAAAACGAATCAGTAAAAGAGTATATAGATATTTTAGATAAAAATATTTGTTATATATATTTTGACAAATGGAAAAATGCAGTTTAGACGACCAAATCATTGACATTTTTCATTTTGGCAAATATAAGCTAATTTCAAATAGTTACACAACAAAGTTAGTTAAAAGATGAGTATATAAAGATATTTAAGATAGCATTATTATAAATGACATATAAATAAAAAAATTGCTGTCTCCGAAAAAAATATAACATAAATAAAATACCTTGCGCTTAACCTGTTAACAATTAATTTAAAAAAAACAGATATTTTCTCTTAATGTACATTTCAATTCACCATACGTAAATAAAATGGCCGTAAAAAAAATTTTTGTAAACAGGAATTATTTCAATTTAAAAAAATCATATCTATTTAGTGTTTACAATTTAAAAAAATGATATCCTTATTTTAAGAAGTTTAACAAAAGATTTCGATCATTGATGCTTGTTGGTAACTGGTGCCATTACTCTCATTGCTCGTATATATTAGATTTCTCCCGTAATTGCATATTTAAGGAGGAAAAGGAAATGAAAAAACTAGTTGTATTACATTACTTTTATTTTGAATAAAAATAAAGCATAATATAACAGACACAAATGTATTTTGATGGGACTGAAAAAATATTTGAAACAAATGAATTTGACGTAGTTTTACAAATTGGAACCGAAGTACACGAAATTAATTTAGATCATTAATCTGTATAATGTTTTCTCGATCTTAAAAATCTTATATTTGTAGATTGGTTCCTATTAGTAAAATTACGACCGGTTGCGTCCATAAATTAATACAGCTCTGTCTCAAACATTTTACTTATAAAAAATGCTTAGAAAATATAGTCATCACGTGTAATTGTTAATGATTGTAGTTTTTATTATTTGTTACATAAATAAAGAAATCAAAAAATAATGCTATTCTAAAAATAGTAGAAGCTTTTCTATTTATTGACTTCAAATTTCGAGTGTTTACATCTAAAAGCAAATATTAATAAAAATAAATATTTTTACAGTGCAAATGGCATATTTACATAACAAATATTTAAAAAAATAATTAATAAAATAAAATAAATTTTAAATTACAATATATATTTTTTGGTAATCTAAAAATATGTTTACATTGCATACAATTTGTATTAACCAAAAATCGGGAAAATGTTCAGTTATCGACACCAAAGCTGAAGTAATCAACACCCAGTATCGGTATTCACCAGTAAACGACACCTAATAATCGACATACATCCAATATGAGCGTATAATAAATACAATTTATCTTGAAATAGAATAAAAAAAATTGTGTATTTATTGCTGATTTCAAATTTCAGAAAAAATCTTTTTTATCGTTGTTATATTATAAGTCCCCATACTCTTAGGCTGTGTGTTTTGTCATTATTTGAGAAATTCCAAGTTTTCTGGCTGGATCCAGGAATATTTCTTCATTTCTTGAGGCTGTTCAATGACTCTGGCCATTTGTTCTAGAGTATAGTTTTTTTAACATGTAAAACTAATCAGCAAGAAGACATATGGATAAAAGTAACTGTTATCGAGATTGCCTTCATGAATGTACCTACTCGATCTATATAACTTTCAATTTTTCATCTATCGTCAGCAGGAAGAACATAAACGTATAGTTTAATAAGAATTATATAAGAATTTCATTAGATATTCATATTCTCGAGAGTTAAAATAAAGTGTCGAACATTGGAGCTTGTCGTTTACTGGTGCCAGCACGACATAAGTAGATACTTCAATTTTTTTTACATACATTTAAATCATATTTTTTTAATGTAACGACAACAACATAACAATAATTAATTATTTGAATGTTCACATATTATTTTTTCAAGTTAATTTAAATAAGAGTTCATTAAAATAGTAAAAATAAAATGTTTGGATATGAGCTGAATACGGTTAAAATTATTTGTGCTTACGTTTTAATATTATGATATAATGTGTTGTATGATGGCATTGTTGTTTGTGTCTTTCGAATAGATAATGCACAAATCACAAAACATTTTGCAGCTACCAATTAAACATTTGACCTACGTAATTTTAAAACAAACGGTGATGGTCGCCAAAGCACTATATCAGTATTATCTCAACAATAGGTATAGTGGTTCCTACGTCATCTAGGCAACAGCTACAACGCAGTGGACCCTAGGTACTTAAGTTTAAGTTACGATTGTAAACATATATGTATGTTACAGTTAATGTAGCATCAATATTGATTTTTTGGAGTAATTTTATTATTAAATAGTAAAGCAACTGCGTATCTTTACGTCTAGCATGAATCATTAATAAAGAGGCACATAATTTTGTTTTTATTTTTTATTAGGGATACTGATGACTGAAACAAAATTTTGTAATTGAATAATTTTGTATGTTAATATATATAGGTATGTAAACATATAGTTATTAGCTGTATAAGGCAGTATTTACGCTCATTTAGAACATCAACAATATTTTTAATGAAATACAACAGAACTGTACCTGTTATGTGAGTCAAATGTAAATTGAATCCATGATTTTTGTATGTAGGTATACCGTTTTAACACACAGTCCGTAATAATCTATAATTATTACATTATACAAATATATACCTAAAATATTTGTGATTTTTTTTTACTTACAATTTACTTCCGTAGGTACATCTGGTGTTAATAATTGCTATTAAGGAAGGAATAAATCGAAAAAATTGACACACTATGATTATTAGGATACTTTTAATTATGTATAGATATATATGTATTTGTATAATAATTGAAAAACATAAGGAGCTATTATCGTTTAGGTACACTTGAAATGTTCTTATAGGTATATTTTATTGCTTATGTGAAATTGCACACGATATACATACACCTATGTATAGTGTCTTACATGAGAATACGACACTGGCGTTGAAATTATTGGAGACAATCGAAGTATGGCTTCAGTTCATTTATGTTCCTTGAATATTTTTTTCTGCAAAAATTATCTTGCAGGTAGGTACTATGACTTTATGTTATATTTTTTTTAGTCATTATTATTTTTATTAATTTCGTTTCTACTATACATCTCTTTTTATTTATTAAAGCAGCCAAAGATAAAAAATCAAATTGGCTAACTAATTCATTAATAGGTTTATAACTACAAAAAGCAAGGAGATTGTCACAATTAAAAAGTCAAAATATAAATATATTGTTTATCTTTTGTTTCTTTTTGCATTTCCATCGTAGGCACAGATTTTGTTAGCAATCTCGAGATCGGATGGAGAAGGTTTCATTTATTTACTTATATATTAAAACTGTAGACGTACTAACTCTATCGATACTTAGGTATATGGGTTTTTACTGGTGGTCTTATGTCAATTAACTTCGAAGATACTTTATTATCTATTGCTTTTTATTTCTTCTAAAGCTCACTCACAAAAAGTAAGGCAAATTTTATCCTATTTAAGTATGTTTGTGCTTAACCTACATAATAATATATTTCTTTCCTAAAATTGGCTAGTCACTTTCACGTACTACGAAATGCATCACTTTTAAATTCACCTCCCTTTCTAACTCTATTCCCAATTTCGGAGGCGACCCTAATACTATGTGAATACATTTCCAAAACTACTATTACTTTACTATGATAAAGTTAATTTGTTTATAAATCGTTACTGTAAAACTAAAATTTTCAAACTGTTCACTCTTCACACTTTTAGCCTATGCTTAATTTCGAATTTGGTGTTTTATTTTACATGACAGGAAATTTCATAACGTATCAATAAATGTCCTTTGGAATGTTGTCTTTAATATTATATAAAAAATAATGAAAAGAAAATTTAATGACACATTTTACCAAAACTATGCTCCTCAAATGAGAACTGAATCTCTAAATTATTTTCGTTCTTTTTAAAATAGCATTTCATATCAAATCTCTACATTATATATTATTATACATGCGTTGTATATACGAATCTACAAACTATATTAATTACATAATGTTAAAAACACAGTAAAGTGTTGTCCAAACATAACGAATCCGCACTAGCTCAACATGTCTACTTAAATAACAGACAAAAAGGTTCGTTGTCGACTTCGATATTATTGCTATCGTTGTTTTATTGCTTGTCAATCGATTTAAAATATAATTATAGACTTTTTATAAGATAAAGTATTTAATCTTATTTGCAATATATATATATAATTTGAAACAAAATATCTTAAAATCTACACGCGACACTTCATAACAATACATATATATTATAAGAAAACTAATATATTTCGATAATGTCGTATAAAAAGGCTCATTTATTTAACTTTATTTAATTGGGGATTGTTACTATTTTGTAAACAGTCTATTTAGTCGATTTTAATTTAAATTTGACGTTATAATTTCAACTCTTGTATACACACATCATACACGCTATAAAAAATAAATAAAATATCATACATATAACTTAAAATAATAAATCGGGCCTTTTTATATATATAAAATAATAATATTCGAGAGGTTGCATAATAAAATGGTAAATTGTTAAGTACTGGGTTTACAACTATATTTCTTTTTTTAATGTATTACTTAAAGAACCTACGAAGAAACCTACTTAGGTTTCGACACACATTCCAGAAAAAAATATAACTTATACAAAAAATATTTTTGTCAAGTTTTTTGAGATACTTTTATATTAGAAAATACTCATTTCACATATCACATTGCCGTTATATTCAAGTTAATAAATTGAAATAATATAATATATAGATAATGAAACAAAAAGTATCACTTTTTCATAATGTCATGTTCCTAAAATTTTTTAAAAAGATCGATGTAAAATATAATTATATTTATTATTAATTATTTATCGCTATGTGAACATTCTTATAATATATAATATACCGCCTACTCTAAAAACTAACTTTTTAGTAACTAAATAAAATTGATTTGACGTCGTTCTGAAATTAAGCTACGAATAAAACTAGATAATTATTATTAAACACCTACAACCTATATTGCTTATATATTGCTAATTTGGACAAACTTAGTTGGTATTTTATCACTGTAATTGTGTTTTATAATTAATGTATAAATTTTTTAAATAATTTTATTGTATTTGTTTATGAACGTCCACATGGAAGCAACTTATAAACTGTTATTTATATAATTACGTGGAGTCGGTTTTATTTTTCTTATATTCTTATGACACGTTATTCATACATATCCATATTATTTATAAACACAAATTGTTGTAGGAATATATTCAAATATGGAATAGTCTTCAAATATGGGAAACCGCCATTTTGTGTTCACAATTTATCCGGTTCCATCCCACTAGTAATCAAATAAATTAAAATATTGATTAGTTGTATCAATTTTGACTCGGCAAAGTATATTGTCAATTGTATCAATACTTATATTTTTAATGGAGAAAGAAAAATGGATTATATGACAGAAATATTTTTTATGAATTTACTCATTTGTAAGTGGAAGCAATTTTGTAATTTTTAAATGTTGAAAGATTTTATGACATTTAAACAAAAATTATCTTCGAAGAAAACTTCGTATTGCATATATCAAGAAAACATATCTATACAATATACCTACTTTTAAATCTTGACATACATATTAATATCCGGAAAATGAATTTATTAAAAATTTGTGCCGTGTGCTGTTTTTTAATTTACTTTGTCATCACAATTGAAAACGTAACTATGAAAAATATAACTATATTTTTTTCTTTTTACTTTAAGGCATGAGCTAACTTATCATCATTCGCAAAGAATATTTTTTTTCCAATACATTTCATTTTTGTATAAGTAACTTTCAAAGTTAATTTTTAGAAGTGATTCTTTAGACACGTGGTCTAAACATCTTTATAGACTACTCTATACAAGTAATAGTAGAGATTATAATACTACTTCAATAATTGTAAAGAAGGAAGGTATTTTGGTACACCATGAAATATTTACATTAAAATATCGTTATATATTTTGTATATAAATTGGTTTCGTTAATTTCAATATTGCTTACCGTTACTATTTTAGTCTAAAATTCCTACGACTACAATAACGTTAGTATATAAATATTTGAATAAAATATCTTGAATAAGATTTTTAAAAGCCAAATTTTTTCATCTACGAAGACGAAGGAGACTAGATGCATAGTATTATAAGAATAAATTGAAGGATTATGTTTAGGAGTACAAACACTAGGTACTATATAATATTGGGATAGATTTTATATAGATATGAAAAGCTACCTGAAAAAGAGGAGAAATTTGGTAGAACATAGAAGTGATACGTTATCTAAGAACTCTTTAATTTTGAAAAAAATATATATCACACTATTAATTACATAATATTCGATGTTAATTTCGTTTTAATAATTATTCATTCTATAAAGTACTTTGAAGCACCAATATCTACCAAATATTAATAAACGATGAATATATAAACTACGTAAATTCTATCATAATATTGCTTATACATTAACATTATATTGCTTTTAAACGCGCAACCCTTGTCTGGTCAAGCTTGTATAAATAAAATTATTACTTACAAATAAGAAAAAAGTTCCGTATATAATAATATATTAATGGCACTACGTTTGGATTAATTAGAGGGGAAAATGTATACTAAATTAGAAACCACGTTCTGTATTGACACATTGAAGTATGGAGACAATGGGGAAGTATTTGGGAAGATTTACCTTCAAATTATAACTCGACGTTTATTGTTGTCAGTCAGCGTTTTGACGATAACAAAAAAAATACATATTTTTTTGTTTGTTCATTAAGTCTAGTTGTTGAAATATTTTAACATACAGGAACTTTTAATAGAGGACTTCATAATTGACAGGGTTAAATGAAATTCACTGACAAAGAATTGACTCGCGAGGCTTCAACTAATAGGTACGCTAAGAGTGACGCCGGCGACCCAGGGGGGGAACCCGCTGCGCAGCCGGTGTCACGTGTCTACGAGAGCTACCGAACGCTACGGGGCTAGGATAAAGTCTGCTGTGTCTATTCGACAACGGTGCGCGACTTGATAAGAGTCTACATTATTATTGCTTTTCGAATACCCATTTCTTCCAAGCACCTCGTGCTCGCTCCCTTACGTTACTGTTAATACTACCTTAGTTTAAACTAGTTTATTGCCAGTTACCTTCGACTTGACACTAATAACACACTCAATCTAAAGGCATGCTCGCTGAGTGACGCGGCGAAGCCCGTCTCTCACAGCCGTCGTTCGCGCCGTCGCCCGTCCATAACCAATGATTACGTCTCCAACTATGTATTTATACACTTTATTGAATTAATATATTATACTATATAATTGTATAACTATTATATACTATATAAATATTTATTGACCGCAATCAAATTCAAATTTTTATTTTTTTTATATGAAAACAATAGTTGCCAAGTAAAAAGGGGAATATTTAAATATGGTGTGTGAAGTGAAGTGCATTGGATAAAAAAAGCTGTGCTGAGGTGCGGCGTAGGGCGGCTCGGGGCGGCGTTGGGCGGCTCGAGGCGCGCTGTCTGTTAAGGCACTGTAGCGGGCGGCGGCGCACGGCGATAGCGCGGCGGCGTGTGCGGAGCTTCGGACGGAAAATTTTGGCAAGTTCCTCACCGAGACGAACGTCGCGGCCGCTTACCTTCTTCGACGAACTTGGCGTTTGACTCTCGCAATATTATGTTCACCTTACATCCTAATACTTTCTAACCTACTACGCGGTTTGTAAAAATCACCTACAAAAGATATTAGTTTCATTCGTATTTCGTAATTTCTATGTATATAAGGGTATATTTTATCGACATATATATACATAATTCAATATTAACCTTATTAGGACGTTTATCGCTACGGCCTATCGCCGCGGTGGCGGCGCTACGGGGTCGTACATGATTCGTTGTTTGCGAAACGTTGCTCGAATGCGGCACGACGGCACTGACCGGCGGTAGAGGCGCTCCCTCGCCGGCCGCGGTCGTGCGCCTCTACTTACTTTAGAATTTGTATATTTATAATAATTATACTAGTGAACTAAATTCATATTAATACTTTAAGTTAATAAGTAAATCTTACGACAGAGTTTACGGTCCCTGGTTGCTTGCTGTCCTGTGGCGCGCTAGTCGGACGAGGGCGGGGGCGAGTCGGGAGGCGGCGATTCACCGTCGCGCACGCACGCCGACTCCTGATGCTTATTGAGGTAGCTCTTGAGGGCGAAAGTTTTATGACAACGCAGGCATTCGAAGTTTTTGTCAGCTGAGTGAGTCTGCATATGCGCGCGTAGGTTGGAGCGGTCAGCGAACGCCTTGCCGCAGTGCGCGCAGCCGTAGGGCTTCTCCCCCGTGTGGGACCGCAGGTGACCTTGCAGCAGCCACGGCCGCGAGAACAGCTTGCCGCACACGCCGCACACGTGCGACAGCTGGTGCGTGAGCACGTGCATGGCCAGCGCCGGCATGGACACGTACGCCTTGCCACATTCGCCGCAACGCTTGGCCGCCACCGAGTCCAGGCTGCGGTGCGTTTGTTTGTGTCGCGAAAGATTTGAGGACGTGGCGTACCGTTTGCCGCACTCACTACAAGTGTATTTAGATTTATGTTCCGGTTGCTGGGCGCTCTCGATCGGGGCGTTGGCGTAGTTTCGACGTTTAGACCGGCCGTCGCTTACGAAGAAGGCGTCGTATGTATAGGCGATGGTCTCCTTCGGCCGTTCCGAGTTCTGCTCCTGTGGTGGCTCGGCCTGTGGAGGCGGAGGCTCGGGTGGCGGCGCTGGATCTGTCTGCGGCGGTGTTGTTAGGAAAACAGCGTGTTGACTCAAGTCGAGTATAGCATGCGCCGCGTTGAGGTCCTCCTCGGCACGATGCAGATACGCGCGGTCCCCGAGGCAGTAGGGACGATAGATATCCTTCTTCTTAGGCGGTAGAGACAGAAGGGTGCCCGTGCTGGAGTAGCACAACGAATTGGACTTGCCGCTCGCCGGTGGCGGAGGAGAGGAGACAGGCGAAGATTGGAGTTGCACTTGGAGAAAAGGCGGATCTGTCGAGTCGGAGGCGGAGAGGTGTAGAAGTGCATAGGAGAGAGGCTGAGTCGCCGGCTGAGATGGGCCGGGGGGAGCCGGGCTCACCTCACTTGGAAGTTGTGCGGTGAATTGTGTGGAAGGCTGCTCCTCTGTGTAACCTGTACAAACAAAATATTATGTGTTATTTTTTATTTTTAAATGTGTTTGTTTTTTAGGTATTTGTAATAGCTATTATGGAGAGGTCTGTTCACGATATAAGAGGCCATTCCAGTATTACGTAAGTACTATAGAGAGGTGGGGTGTCTTTGATTTGCTTATTTTTGATGACATGAGGGTGGGGGGATCTGATGGCGATGATGTTTTCACCAGCAGAAGTTTTTTTTTTACACATATTGTCCACGAGTGTTCGCAAATTGCACCGTATATAATTTGTAGAAGTTATATAACTATTTGTTATTAATTCAACATACAAATACATAAAATAACACAAACAAAATAAACATGCAGCAACATGTATATTAAATTAATATGTAATTCAAGGTCAAGCGAGAAATCTGTATTTAGATTTCTTTTTTTTTAAATCTAAACTAGTCTGTCTTCCGAAGAATATATTCTATTGTTCTTAAATGATAGATGCAGTTAAAGCATGAAAAATATTCCATAATTCTTTGTTAAAAATAATACTTCAAAAATAAACTCATTGTATACCAATAATATTTTAATACATTAATTAAAAATAATAGTAATTTTTATTATCTTAATACAAGCACTCCTAATGGCAATCCACATAATATCTATGCATGAAAAGGAAACACACTTTTGGAAATTCGCATAAATAAACAATAGCTTCAGTATTCGCTTATTAGCAGTCTTGCACTAAAAGTCAACAGATTGGGATGGGATGCGAATATTTTACACATCTTATCCCTGGGGGCCGGTTTGTTTCTCTTCTGGTGATGCTAATAGTTGTGCCGCTGCTCTTGCCGGCGTGGTTCATGGAACTCATGGCTTGGGACATTATATTCTAAGCACTGTAGAGCAAGTCGAGGCAAGTCACAGTCGTTGGGAACTCATCAGTTTTGAGCCCTTTCAAAGGCTGTACCAGTCAACTTTAGCCAGGCTTCGGTTCTGCCATTATGCCGCAAATGACACCTGCCCCATACGGCGAAAGAGAAAGCTGACCTCCTGGGCGCTCTCTGTGTCTCAAACTCAACTATGGATGACCGAAGAACAACGCCGCCGACCATTCCGTGGTGCTAGTGCTCAATGCCTGAGAAAAAAATTCAACAAAAGCTATTAAGCTGTTAGGCGAGCTCTGTCTTTTTGAGACATACACAAGTCGAGCGAGCCAGATGGCTATATATATGCTCTTGAAAACTCACCGGTGCACTGTCTGTTTCGGCACTCTAAGTCAGTCAACGTCTAAGTCATCCAGTGCCTTTATCAGGCTATTGTAATCACCTCCCTGCTCTCAAAATTGATGGAGAGCATAATAAGGCCGGCTCTTGGTTTATCTGGAGGATCACCGATTGATCAAAGACCATCAATCAATGACTTTCGCCATGGTCACTCAACCGGTGATGTTTTCTATTTTACCTAAGCCACCGTTGAGGTGTGCCTATCGAATACAAGGTAGAAGGCCTGGTATTTAGTCTGGACATGGCAAAGGCCTTTGATGTAGCTCGAGGCGCTCCTTGCAAAATTTTCATTCGATCGCCAGCTTTCTTGTTAGACGTGTTAGAGGATTCTAACATACATTGCTATGCAGATGATAGCACAGGTGACGCTGTATTCTCCAGATGCCCAAGTCTTTCTCGGGAAAAGGTCAGCCAGTGCCGAAATAAACTTATGTCTTCTATTGAGGGATGCCTTTCGGGAATGTTTCTTTATGGGGTGAAAGGAACTTTGAGCGTTAACCACTAAGAATAACCCATTTGTTGTGTCACTAGTTTTACAGAATACTAGTCTTAAAGCCAGTATAAGCACACTAGGCCTTAGCCATTTAGAGTGACTACCAGTATCGCGATCATTTCTAAAGCAAAGCCAAGTTGGCATCAAAGAAACTTGGAAGGCTGATACAGTTCTTCACACCAAAACACTGATTGGTCCTGTATAGGATCCATGCCAGGCCACATATGAAATAATGTCATCATCTCTAGGCTGGTGCAACTATAAGCTTGACCCATTTAATCCAATGATCTATGCCTGGGGAACTGTTTACCCATATACCTGCTGCCAAATTTTTTAATAATTTGGTGTTAAAGGATTCCTAGGATAACATGGAGGAGGAGTGAGTTAAAAATTGTAATAAATTTGTTTACGTAATACTTGAACGGCCCACGTAGGTACAGGTGGTATTAAGTCATAATATTTAATTTTGTCATTTTAGACCTAAATAGAATTATAAGAAGAAAGAATTTCTTATCGCATCGCTAACTAAAAAAATAAGCGATTTAAATACTGATGTATACCCTGATTACTTGTGTGAGTCTTATCTATACTTCTATACTAATATTATAAAGTAGAATATTTTGAGAATTTGTTTGCATATTACGCTTTATTGTATTACGCTACAACCTACAGGAGCGGAGAAATAATATAAAATGTTGAAATAACGGGAGAACTAAAGAGCTTCGTAAAAGGATAAAGCTACGCAAAATCCATGTGTGACGAAATTGCTCGCATTTAAAAGATCTAAAAAAATCTCGATGACAGCATATATCTGTCCCCTAAATATAACCTACAGTAACCACTTTAATTTTTTACAAATGTAATTTGTAAAAAATAAAAAGATTTTTTATAAACTATTGTGCCAGTCGTGGCGCAGAGGTACAAGCGTACGACTGTAAACGCGACAGGTCATGGGTTCGATTCCCACTCGCGAAAATGTAATATTTTCTTTTTTTCATTTCCTCGCTCTGGTAACGAGGCAAAGTGCAATGTTGAGTTCCGTCACTTTTTATTTTTCTATATTATACTATATTCGTTTCGACTGTACTGAAGTCTACCGAGCTAGCGGATTCTTACTTCTTAGTATATTCTACAAGTATACAACTCTTAGTTAGTCCATTGGACGGGACATCCAGACGGACCCATAGACAAAAATTTACGGATAAATTGTGCAAAATATTTAACATATATAAAATCATAAAATAAATAAATAGTTTGTAAGTAAAAAAAAAATTGTGATAAGAATTCATCATGTAACCATTGGATTTATTATGCACTATAAAAAAATGTTTTAGGTCTCCTTTATACGTATGAAAGAGAGCAATCGTTTTTATATTATCAATACAATATTCACAAAATTAAAGTACCATCCGATTCGAGTGGAAATGGTAACATTTGTGACTATAGCACCCGATAGCGGCGATCGACGTTCAGCTTTAATTAAACGAATAGTAGTGGAAAATTGAGTTCTGCCACTCAATTTATTCAAACATAGCGCGAAGCTAACAAGTTGCAAAATCGATTTTCAGGAGAACAATTGCAGCACTCACTTTAGTTCGGTTACAGCACTAGCTTCAAACAATTTGCTAGTATCCCCATTATTGATCTTGATACTTTATCGATACGTGCATTCGAGATTTATTTAAGTCGAATACGCGATAAAGCCTTTAATGTAAATATTTTATGATATATCTATTAAAATATTCTTGAAAAAATCATATTCAAAGCTCTCAGTGATGATTAAGGTAGATTTAATTCAGGCTGTAAGCTGTAAAAATAAGTGAAAACTACTATTTTATATCCCGTAAAACTGAAGGAGTGTATGAGAAAATGAAGTGAGCCAGTTTTTTTGGTATGTACTGTATTAGAGGCTTCCTAAGGTGGTGAGACATCAACTTCAACAGCCATTGCATATTATTTTAAAATAGGACACCAGAACCTAAGGATGTCATCATAAATTTTTTTTTAGATGTACACTCATAAGAGCATTACGTGTTGAGTAGCAGAACTCAGCGCCACGCTTTGCCTTGTTACCAGAATGAGGAAATGAAAATATTAAATATTTCCATCCCCCGAGTGGGATCGAACCCACAGTCGTCGCGTTTACAGTCACACCCCTGTGTCATCCTCCCCTGCCTGCATCCTGCCTTTTGATCGGATTTCATTATTTAATAGTAGAACAGTAGAACTATAATTACGAAGTAATTATAAAGCATATTAATAAATTGAAACTCAAGGTTTAATCATTTAATTACTACTGCATACTCTTTAAAAGATAATAATAATGATATACTTTATTGTACAAAAAAAAACTTAGAAAAGCGATATAAAATTATAAATTAAAAAGGAAGTGGATACGTGTGGTAAAGATATTTTTACGTTTCGTGTTTTTTGTTAACAGTCTAAACTTGTATGATATAATAATAATGATAAAAAATAAGAAATTGGCGTCAACACCTATCCCAATTTTTTTTGAAATGTAGACATCTTATTCGTAGAATATCCACTACCTAGATATGCTGCAAATATAGAACACGTGAATGGTAATCGTAATAAGTATTGCACTTCCGGTCTTCAGAGATATTATTAAATTATATCAATCTATTAATGGAAGTATGTGTAGTAGAGATGGAAGATACGATATGGATGTAGAAAGACGTATTGTTGCCGGTAACAGGGTTAGCGGAGCCTTAGCTGCATTGATAAGACGGCGAAACGTCAGCACAGGTGCGCGTTTGACCGTACACAATGCAGTGTTGGTTATACGGCGAAACGTGGGCATTACAGAAAAAGAATGAAAGAAATATGAAAGCCGTGGAGATGCGGTCTCTTCGGATATGCGGAGTCAGCTTAGCTGATTGAATCCGCAATGAAGAGATACACAGAATAGTTTGTACCAGCGAGGATGACAGTGGACGAAAACAAAGAGTAACGTTTGACCCCCCGTTCTCTCTTGCCACCCCACTAGGTATACAGCGTGAAGCAAAGTTAATTTATTGATAATTTAGTAATTCAAATGCGTCTGCTATCTTTTTATTTTTCTTTAAAATGTCTTTTAAATCACTTTAAAAATGAATTCCTTAACTTGATGTTTCATTTGAGTTTATCGTTAGTCCATTCGCATACATCATAGATATATAAGTAGCCCTCGACAGGTATTCACAATTGCCATATATAAAAAAAAGTTTACTGATAACTGATAACAGATAATGTACCCACACTTAAATAGGATATTATAATTATTTCCGAACTCTCCTGCCAAAATATTGTATTTAATCTACCAAATATTGTATTCTCTAAATTCATTGATTTATTCAATTAAAATTAATATGTCTATCTAATTATGAAGTTGTTGCGTTATAATGAATGAGCTATGGCAAAGTGGCAATTAAAGTCTGCAACAACATCCATATTTAAAAAAAAAGAAACATACAGATAAAAAATATTGCCCAGGTTACATAGATAGTAAATCGCCTGAATTATATAATATGGAAACCACACGTGTCTAATATCAATAGACTAACCGAACCATAAAGCAATGTATACGTAAAGAATTGGGGAAAACAAGACGACGTAACTGTAGTTTCGATAAAATTTTGATTTCTGAAGTACTGTCGTATTAAAATACTGCAACAGGTATGTTATGGCAGAAACCATATATCCTAAGCCTTTTCGCTAAATAAATAATAAAGTGTAGTTGTAATATCCAGCATTCAAATAAAATTTGCCATATAAATAATAAAACTCGCTTTATTCTTTATTTGCCGTCACTTTGTACGCCAAAAGTATCTGACGCTAGCACCTGAAACTAAAAAAAAGAAACTTGCTATAGTCAATCCGTTAAAATAAAACAATGGCTTTTTATATGATGGGCTGTTGCGATAGCCGTGTTTAGCGTCAGGCTATAAGCGTGATGGTCGTTGGTTTGATTCCCAATCAGCGTATAGATCTTTAAATGATATTTAGTTAAACAAACAGAGTTCGGCGTGGAGTTCCACAACTCAACATATCATGAATGTAAAGTGGAGAACGGAATATCTTAACATTAGTTTATCTTCGCCTACAGCATCTTTTATTCAAAAGTTTAGCTAAAATGAAACTAATAATTCTACTAATTTCAAAAGCTTGTTACATAATGACATTTTCAATTGTACTTTATGATAATTTTCCATACGTATGTTTCCATCTTTAAAGTGCTCATGTCTTTTTTTCCCTTGTGTTGTATAACTTAAATTTGTTAAAATTATAAGCATAAGAGCGACTGCAAGTGTATCCTTGTAATAAGTTTCCCCAGAATTTAGCCATGCCTTGATCATATCCGGTTCCCGCCACACCGGCGCCAAGCTATTGGCGGTTCCAAAATATGTTTAGGTTTTCTTTGTTGCTGTTCGAGGCATGATATTTTATGGAAATGAAAAACAGTTCATCATAATAGAAAAACGGTATGTAATTCTTCCTTATTATTTAAAAAATATGGAAAATATAAATTTGTAAAACCATATTACGAGTATATAGTTTCCCACAAGCTCCAATTATATTGGCTTATGAAATATTCGTGTGAAATTTCGTACAATGAATATTGTATTAAAATTGATTCAATTTTAGGTGTAATATCAATCATTTTCACGTGTAAATTTATCAATGTACCTGGAATATTAACGCTGGCTCGCTATTAAATGAACACTATGAAACATTTAATATTTATGTGTTATTTTTAATTAATTCAGAATACAGCAGTAGAACACTCTACCTATAGGTATATAAAGTTTAAAAATCGTTTTGTTGCGTCTGTAAATGGACAAAGTTACTGAGACACTTGTAAAAGGAAATCGACATCTAATTCATCGCATGAAAGAAATGGCTTCAAAATAAAAATCTAGATGGTAAACCCATTTTCATTTATGGCATTGATATAAAACAAACGTAACAAAATCAACGCTTAGCGTGCCAACTGTGCGCCGCAGATACAATAGTAAAAACAAACCCGGACAGTGGGATGAGCGAAGGGGTACGCCGCATTGCACCAGTTGAATCTCGACCCCTGCACACCCCAAGGGTGTGTACCCTCCCTCCCCTCCCCTCCCCGCCCCCCTCCGCCGCGTCCTCTCGGGACTCCTGCTGGTACTTGTTGACGTACGCTCGTGGAGAATCGGGACGCTTACTACTTGGATTTGAGGAAAACTAAAAGTTGCTAATAAAATTGAGGAAATTTGCTTTCGCTCGTAGGCTCGTAATTTATTATTTTAATGTGCTCAAATGAGTATAGATATTTTTTTAATATTAGGTTATTATCCTAAATCTATTATTAATTAATAATAAATTTTAAATAATTATGAAAATGTCGGCGTTGAGTTCCACTACTCAACACGCAGTGCCTCCAGGATTCGGCGAACTCTAGACTCCCTCTGCCTACCCTGTTATAAGTTGGATACAACGTGAAACCTCTTGCCTACAATCATAATGATATTATACAAACTCTGTATCTTTGTTATTTATAGAAGTTAACTTTAACGAGATATGCCACTATCGCGTTGTATTATATTATAGACATTTTCATACCATAACATGTTAATGAACTTTTTAACCGATTCCTTTTTTGTTATAAGGAGGATTACATTTTCGACAATTTTTTGTAATTTTTATTATAAATTATTTATAATTATTACAAAAAATAAATAAAATGATAAAATGCTAGAGATAAGTTACTAGGGAAATCATTTAACGAAAATTTTGAACAAGATAATATATTAATATATAATTAAATACAATTTCTATACGTTTAATCTAATTTTAGAGTGATATCATAAAAATATATAACAAATGTCGGTTTCAAAAAAAAATTCTTTTGCGATGTTAAAAAAGCAATGTCGAAATTTAGGTCAGGCAGGCCCGGAGTTCTCCCGCATATACATTCTACTGGTATACGAAGCTATCGCACAGATGCTCCGAGACCGCAACATTCTCACGATCTCATATGAAATCCCACACATTCTTCATCTCGTCTTAATTTGTCAGTAAATATGTCCACAATTCATAATGTTATGTAAAAATTTGAAGTTGTTACCTATGCACTCATTGCTGACTAGCGACCCCTCGCGGCTTCGTCCGCTTACTGAAACTGAACTGAAATACTTCTGAATCCGAATTCGTTTTCTAATAATAATATCATTTTTAAATAATATTATATCTATACCTATATTGAAAAAATAGCTAATTAAAAAAAGTCATTTATAACAATTTTGTCGAAAAAGATTCTTTAAAATGTATAACTTTTTTATTTGTAAGTCGATTGATTATGTAAAACGAACAAAAATAACAAATTAATGCCAAGGGAAGCGTGCCAAAATACTATAAAAGTGGTTTTCACTATGCATTTTCACGTTAAACACGTTTTTTCACGCTAATCAGAAACGGATTAACCGATTTCATTCATTAGGTAAAATGTTAAATCGGTTAAGCTATTTCTGAGATTAGCGTGAACAAACGCTTAGACAAAAAGACATACAATTTAAAAACCATTGTATCTGATTCTATTACGTTATTAAATAAAATTAATAATAGTTTTCTTATATATCTTCCATGTACAGTCACCGATCTTATTACGATTTTATTACATGTATAGATAGATATAAATGTTACCGCGTTGATATTGTTTTCTTGAATATTCATTTGAAGCGAGAGTTCGTGGGCCATTCGAGTACCGATCGCTTTGTAAAGCTAAAAATTCTTTTAGTATGCTAAATACGCAAACGACACACCCCATACACCCTGCCATACCCGTATATCATTCCAGCGTAAAAACAAAAGACAGTTTGTGAATATTTGAAGCTTTATTACAATTTTCATAGGCTATAAAGCTTATAGCAAGATCGAGTACTATTTACATGTACATCAAATTAGTTTCACGCTCTATCCCGTGCACAGCGTTCCTCATTTTTCAATCAATCATTTTTGCACGCAATACGAGTGTTGAGTGGCGGAATTCAACGCCGCGCTTTGCCTCGACACTAGAGTGAAAAAATGGAACTATAAATTTCAATAAACATTTCATGTATTCGAATGGAGATCGAACTCACAACTAGTCGCGTTTACAGCCACACATTTGTGCCCCTGCGCCACTATTGACCTCTATTATTAACTATTTACTTATGAGGTAAAATAAACTTTGTCCTGTTAGGCAGTTTGCGCAACCGATGTTAAAAATGACAGTCGTGTGATTTTATGGTTAGAATAATTCCAAGAAATAAAAGATGCTAAATTAGGAGTCGTCGGAGTCGTCATCGAGTCAACGGTGAAAATAATATGAATTTTACTTATTTCAATTTTTTTTATTAATTTCCACCATACATTGGTATGGTACTAACCATCGACCTCGCTCACTGAGGGTTCCGTATCAATTTCATGATTTCTAGGTCAACGGGAACAAGATATATAAAAGTTAACAAACTTAAATTGGCGGCCGTATGCACTCATTTTGTATGAAATGAACTACCCCTATAGGATCAATATATCCTCTATCACTATACGATAATATATAGGCCGCCACCAGAGCGAGGAAAGTGGGTTCTTCGAGTCCCGCAACCTATCGCGTAATCGAATACGACTCACATCGGATAAATATTTTATTAATGTTTATTTCAATAAACAGTATATAATATATTTCAAAACAAAAGCAAAATATTAAACAGTAAGCCGTAGAGCCGTAGAGCGAGCGACACATTTAACTGAAACGATAATCGATTTTCATTTTGTACAAATATATTGGCTCTTATAAAAAACTGTAGAACTTAGCCTTGTTTGGGGTCCATAAATCGTAGGCGCCGTTACAAAGAATAAAGCGTTCTGAGCCGTGTACCGATGAAAGTGATTTATTACTTTAGAGGTTCCCATTACACCCTATTCCCCAATAGAGTACCGTCGTCATCGAAATGGAGTTAACAATTTCGAATCCACATCTCTAATGAATAGTGACATAAAAAGGTTATTGAATATCGTTTTAGAACGAGACCGTAGAAAAGCTTTAGATATGAGTATTTTTATTTCAATATAATTATTATCCAATGGAAAGTAAATTTTATAGCATGGTAATACAGAAAGAAAAATGAAGGAACATAAAAGAAGCAGGTTTGATTTTAAGTTTTTTTAAAGTAATACTTAAAGTTTTTGTAAGAATACTCATTTGTTGATTATATTACTGATAGAAATAAGCAATATATTTATTATTACCTAGAAGATATCTCTTTTTAAGCGAAGTATATTAAAATATACCAAAGTTGACTGATAAGCTACAAATAAGTGTTATATACGGACGGACGAAATGCCTTATTTTAAATGGTCGAGATGAAACAGCCATGATTTATGTGTGACATTAAGGGCCTGCTATCGACAAAGTGTGATGACTTGACAAATTTCATTAGCTGCTTCCACTTCCCTGTCACGGGAAATAAAATGTAGGAAAGTCTCTAAAGACTATCTACAAAGGACTCTACTCTAAATATATAACGTTCAATTACTATTAAAACTATTAATGGATAGATCAAACACAAAGAAACTGTACCAACTACGTATATATAAGTATAGTTTCATGTACATAAAATAAAAATTGTTTTTCAGAAGTTTCACTTGAGTGTAACTGTAAACGCGACAGGTTCTGGGTTTAATTCCCACCCCAGGAAATTGAAACAAGTATTTAATATTTTGATTTCTTCGTTCTAGTGTCGAGGCAAAGCGCAGTTTTGAGTTCCTCCACTCAAGAAAAGTGGGGTACGGAATGTCTTAACACTAGGTACAGGGGGAACCTATGCAGAAAACAGCGTAAAGCTAAAAAAAACAGAAAAGAAAAAACGAATATTATTTTTTAATTTTCATGTTCCAAGGGACTGTATGCTTTAATATTTGGTATTAATTTCCACGGACAACAAAGTGATCTCTAGGATCCGTAGTTCGGTTCCGGTTTTTAATTTTAAAGTATGCATTTTATAAGTAATAAATTAATAAATTATCTGCGATTGTAAAGAAAAACTCTGATACTACATACTAGAAAAATTTACCTCCATTAATTCTGTGAATATACGTAGTATGTATGTAGAGTTGGCGGTGCGGATATACGAGACAGTAAGAGAAAAACATCAATAAGAGGCTCCGGCCACCGATACTGCTTTGTGTGGTATTGCGGGGCACGGCGCCCTACACGTTGTTATATAATTATCACGACTAACCATTTCGAATTTATGTGAAATGTTCTTCGAGTGAGAATATTACAGGTTAAAATATTCTATTTATTATTTAACAATACGTTTATAGGTTATGTTTGTTTGTATGTAAATAAGTAGAGTATGTAATAAGTAAGTATATTGTTGAATAAAAAACATATAATCCCGTAAACGATTGTATATTCTTTGAGCGTATATTATGTCTTTTTTACTTCCTGTGCTGCTTTCTCTTCTTGCTTTGTTCGAAAGTGCGGTAGACTGCACATTAGCTGACGGAGGAAGGGCTACGTAGTGGTAACATTTATAGACTATCCATTTAGCTTGAGATAAAAAGAAAACAAAGAAATCAAAGTTTCTCAAACATTTGTTGATAATTTGTCTCTTTAAGGAACGTGATAGAGGGATTCGAAGACGTAGACGTTATTGAGCACGTTAACAACAAGCACCTTGTCCGTATTGTTACGGAGTTTCCTTTGATTGCTTTTTCTTCGGTGGAGAAAAAGCGTCGCTATGTTAAAGTTCACTCATGTTTTTAAGCAAGAAAACAAAAATATCAGTGTAACAAAAATAAAAATATCTTTAAGCTTAACAAAACATGAAACCTAATAAATACAACAAAAATAAGAACAAAATAACAAGAATTCAACGAAAAGAACTAGAAACAGTTTTCTAGTATCAACAAGTAGATCAATGAGATAGATGACAAAATTTAGTATTATAGTATTAAAATGCGTTCAAAGTTTTATAATAACGTGGTTTTGGATGTGTTTACAAGAAAATATTCGATAAAACATTATTAAAAAATATTAAATTAATTTATGACATTTATGATATTCTATATGTATTAAGTCTGAAAGGGACCATAACATACCAACATACACACTTACATATTATTTGTTTACAACGCTAACAGAGTATTACCTTAATAGTTATTTTTATTAAATATATTAACTCCCTCAAACGTGACCAGTAAAGTAACCTTTTTATCATTTGTTTACCTTTTATTTCACGGCTTCCTGAATAGGGTATTATTTAAAAACATATTATTTCTATTTTATCCATGAAAACCACCTTTTTTTTCTATTTAAATTCCCTTCAAGAATCTTCTTTCCATGTATGTAGAGAAATTAAGATTTGTTTTGGGTCATAATATCGATTAAGTATGTAATTATATATTTAATAGGAAAAAAACCGTTTTGCGGTTTTAGGTTTAGGTAGAAGTTAGAATACAAAAATCGTCCGAGGTTCCAATGGCAGTGTGTGTTCAGCATCTGCTTCATCTGGGATTCAGGTCAATCAAGGTCAATTATTCTCCATGTAGATATGTACTCCGAGAGGTAAACTTTTTCTTATATTGTGTTTAGATAAGTAAAGAAATTCCAAATACATGAAGAGACATAAAAAGGTTCCATTCACTTGTTTTAGATGAAGAAAATAATAATTTAATTATTTTAAATATGAATACTTTTAAAAATTAAGTATTTTCTTGCATGTATTCTGAATAGTTGTAATATTATGGAGGTATTCTTTTCAATCGCAAGGGACCGCAATGTAAGCGTTCCAAATCTTGTTTCAGCGAAAAGATGGCTTCTTACTTTTAGACACTTTTAGACACATTGTACGAGTTTCGTTTTAAATATTTATCTATTATATCTGATACTAACGGCCTGCCCGGGGCCCTCGCACGCCCTATGTATATATGAATATTTAATAATTAATATTTATTAAAAATTTGTTAATTATGATTTTATGATATAAATATATTTCTTCGCAACAATTGCCGTATTTATTAGAAAAATGGGTAGGCTCGCGCGTAGGTAGGCTCGTGTAAATTCCGATACTGCCGGAACTCCGGTATAAAACAACAAAATATGTTGCTCCACAATCCCATTTATTTTTCAGTGAAAGTCGCATAAAAATCGATTTGCCCGGACAAGCAGAACGACACATAGACATTTTTAAATTATTTGTTTGTTTTAATAATGTGTAAATAACATAAGAGCATTTTTCTGTCGAGTTGAAATTCAAATCATATACTCAGATCAACGGTCCCGTGATTACCTAAAAAAATATTTCTAGAATTACTTAAAAAAAACGATAAAAAAGAGGTCGTTTATATTTCGACATTAGCAAGGGAATCAAAATTTATAGGGTACTTCCTAGTACACTATAAATTTTGATACCTAAAATTATGAAATTTGGCGGCTAGCATCTAAAAATATCCTATCCTTAAATATCAAAAAACATGTATTTTGACACTCTAAATGGAATCTTAATTAATAGGATACTTCCGGTTGACCTAGGATTATGAAATATGGCAGCTAGCATCTACAGATTTAAATTTTTTTGTATTATTTAGTACAAGTGTATTAGTTAGTACAAGTTAAAAACCTGAAAACTATACATTTGTGGTTAAATCATAAAAAATAATAGCCTTAAAAATGGGGGGGAAATTTGATCATTGGTGTCAGATGAAAGGGCTCTGGCTAAGCTATACTTGAATTTCAGAAAAAAGCGAGTATATCAAAAAAAAACAGACACAACAAGCAAAGAGAAAATACGTTTTAGGATACTATTTTCTTCGCGGCGCGGTAACCGGAAATGTAAAGCTGCTTATAGTTATGATATTTTAACAGCCCCTGACTAAAAAAATGTTTTTTGGTGTTAAAGAGGTACCACACTGGACGGCCATGTGTGCAATGAAATATGCAATCAAATTAAGTCGTCGTCGGCAATTTACTATAAACTACCTCACAACTTAATTATGAGGTGAATTGTCAATAATACTACCGTTTGAAAGAAGCAATTATTCAAAAGAGACAAGCTTTGGTCTTTAGAAGAGGTATTTTGTTTAAGTGTGTAAATGCTTCAAAGCACTCATTTGTAAGAACTTACCAGAACCCCCGAGTTAAACAAAAAAAATCATACATCCTACTACAGCCCGGACTTTGCACCAATTGACTATTTATTATCTGTTGTTCTCGATAGTGAAAGATTTATCTCTAATAAATATGAATTTCTTTATGTAAAAGTAGCTACCTTAGGTTTTTGAGAAAGGTATTAAAATTGCATCATCACAGACATGCCAGCGATTTCCTTAACAAAATAATATAATTGTAACTCAAGCCATAAGATTATTACTATGTTAAATAGTTCTTTCAATTTATGCCAAACTAATTGATTTCTTTTTGCTACTCTGTAATATAAATCTTTATTTTATATTAAGGGCTAGTAAAAAGAATTCTTTTATCAGAAAACTCCCTTGTGCTGTCTGTGGAAATGACTAAAATCACTATTCAAGCACCCCATTTATTTATGTCTAATTCATGTAAAGGTAATTACTTCATTAGACGCGATGTATATTGACCTGAGAACATGGAAACAGCTTTTATTTGTTCCTGAGTGTAGGACAATTTGTTGAGTTGTAATCGACACATTAACTTTCGTATCAAAATAAAAGTTGTTTGACCATTAACTGTATTAACTCGCTTCTTATTATTTAGATTTTGCCGCTCTTGTCGATAATTTTCTATTTTATTTGTATGTGCGGTTGCAGTCTTTTGTATGTCTCATAGCTTCACATACCAGTCACATATCCAGACATAATGTTGAACTGGCCACTAAGATCTTATTTTATACATGAAAAAATCGAATGAAACCCATCAAATACCTTTCTTTACATGTAAAATGTTGCCAAAGCGAGGGCTCGCACTACCAAAAAGTTATCAGATCGTATGTAAAGCCAAGTTTCTAACTCTACATGCCCCAAATCTTTGTACAAGCCTTAACTTTCCAAACACTTCAATTTAGTCCAAATGTGTGGCTTTTCCGTTTCGTTACTATTAATATTAAATTATTTTTTACCTTACGCCCATATGACCGTAGTAAATGATTAAGTTAAAGTTATAAAAGATTATGACTTTGGTGCTATTAGTTACTAAAGTAGGTAGAGCTTGTAGAGTTATCGTGTTTAAACTAAAAGACAGTTTATGGTGTCGTCTGGGCAACATACAAATGTAGGTTACGGAAATAAAAGTTCATAGTTTTATATATATATATATATATATATATATATATATATATATATATATATATATATATATATATCTTCTCATCTCATATATACAAGGTGCAACTCTATCGACGGATCGACGATTTTTTATGGGTGTCTATTTATTTAACCATTGGATAAATGAACCCTCCATGTATATTCGTCGATTTTCTGCTCTTTAGCAGATATTTGTAATTTTTTCTCTCAATGCATTTGCGACCTGCCAAGAGTTATTGGGGTAATAATGTTTGGCAGCTCCTGGAGGTAGCTTCTCCGACTCTCCTTTGCAGTAGTGTGATTACAAAACAGCGCGATCTCTTGCGTCACTTCATGCCGAGCACACGCCAGTATTAGCAGAAACCTCTCCACAGTTTCAAGTTTATCATAAAGTGGTGATAAACTCTCACTGCGGGCTATGGGTACAGCTTTTTTGCTGGCACGTGTTGCTTCTGTGCACCCCACTTTATGTTCACGAGAGATGGACTGCTGCCATTACTTATAGGCTTTTCCTTTTTTATCACCACAGTGCCCATTGTCGACTGAACTAGATCTCAAGCATACTAAGCAGTCACGATGTTAGTCGGAAAATTTCAACTCTGCCAAGTCTCTTCAAGTCGGTCTGTATCGACCCCACCCGGCACCACCAGCATTATCAACCACAACTTGATCCTAGGCTTACTTTTCTCAAGTACCATAACTGTGGTAATAATATTTATATTTTTTTTATACATCATTTTTTTTTCTTTTACCTAAACTATGTGTATTAAATTCTTAATGATGTTGTCCTCTTATAATGCAGTGTTACTTTTAATTAGGGTACCCGTTAATTAGGGCATTATTTAGGTATTGATGAAATAAATGATTTTATAACCGATTGGATACACTTCTTGTAATTACTAATAAGCAAAACTTTTCTTGATCAGCAACTTTTACTTTGTTCCGTGTTTGTATATATTATAAACTACTTTCATTTACTACATTTAACATCAATAATATCTATTTATATATATAAATAGATATATCGTCTAAAAAAAACGTTCAAAATTTCATTCCTGTGCGAAAAGCCGTTATTCACTTATTCATTGAAATAAAAATCTCAGTTCGCTGGAAAACTTAAATTGAGTGGTTTTATGCAGTTTTATAAAACTTTATTTCGATGCTAGTGCAGTGCGGTCGGTGCGGTCGGTGCGGTCGGTGCGGTCGACCCTGTCCACGAAACAATTTCCACGGGTCAAAGTACAAGACCGCAACAAAAAAAACTTTACAATAGCCTATATGGGCTTTTAAAAAGGCGATATATTTGATACTGGAAGTGATCGATGAGAACAATAAACAGTTGTTTTGAATTTTTAGGTTAGGTTTTAGGTGTCTAAGAGGCGCGGGTTCAAATTCTGCTACGTTAAAAAAATTGTACATATTCGAAATGAGAATAATATTGTTTGTATACTTACATATGCACATTACATCTAAATGGATAGAGTCCATTAAAATATAAAATAGCATTTATATAAATTCAAATTCTAAATATTCTTTATCGAAACAATCTTTGGCAAGCACTTTTTGTAGAATAAAAAATATAAAGCTACCATGCTACTGCACCGGCTCGGCGACGTTCTGAAAGACCGGTGAAGAGCCAGCTCATCAGGAAACTAACCAGTTGCTCTTTTCATTTAAAAAGTTACAATAATAAAATGGTAGCTATATATGCATATAGTTGTTTTTTTAAATATATATTTTCCCCAGAAGTATAATGTTGATCTTAGGTATGTTATGTTATCTCCAGAATTTATATGAAAACTACAATTACCAATAAGTCATCGCAAATGTCAAGGTCAATGTCATATTTAAATTATTAGAATTATTATTAAGTTCTTTGATTTTCACGATTATTACACATTTTAAATGAAACTATTTATATCTACGGGTAGACTACCCGTGACCACGGACTACTGCAAAGTGTTCGAAATGTCGGGTTTCCAAAAATGTATAAAAATACAAAATATACGCGATTAATCCAGTTAAAATAGTTTCATTTAAAATTTATAATTATTATTATTATAATTTCCGAGAAAATAAACTCTGTAAATTATAGATTGACGAGTTTCCATTTTATTTCATTTTTATTTGACAATACATTGAAGCTTGGTTCTTTGGAAGTTCGAGATTTATTTTAGTTGAATGTCAACAAACATCTACATAGCCAACTTAAAGAAATTGAGTATCTTAATAATAAGAAGATTATTAACCTAACTGATATGTATTTTTTTTTGTGATCTACAATCTAAATTAACACACGGACTAAAAATGTTCACATTAAATGAGTGCACTCGACCCACTTATATACATATAAACAAATGACTACTGCTAGTCTACTAGTTTTTGTGGCAAGACACATATATTAGCCTGAGTTCAATTAAAATAAGTAGATGTTTGAGTTTTGCTATTTTCGAAAAACAATTAACAATTTATTTTACAACAACAAAAAATATACTGTTATTCGTCATAAACTTTTGTACATTAAGAGTTGAATAAGAAAATAAACTTTTCAAATGTTAAAATTAACATACCAAGCTCCTTCGTATTTTATTAATTTAGCGTGACATTGGTGAAATACCTATTCTTTGCTCGATAGCATTTTATATTTAATAGAAAATATAAATAAATTAATATCTTACATAAATAATATAGTTTAATATAGCATTTAAATTTTATTCTTTTTGTTCACCTATTTTTTAAAGCACAGTAAATGAAACCGAAAATAGTGTACGTATGACGTATGAGTATATGTATGACGACATTTGACTTTTGATTGGAAATGAGAATTGTTAATTTAAGTAATCTGTTACATTATTTAAATTTATAATTACAACTAAAACATTCATCACATGTTTTACTAAAACAAAAACTAAAATACCTAAATGTAACTCCAATTTTACTCAAAATCTTCGTAATAATAGATCCTTTTTTTCTTATTGTTGAAAATTCTCTAAGGAAATTAATCATGTCACTAGAGTATCTACTATAGTATATATCATGTTTATTTAATTTATAGAAGTTGTTGAAAAAAATATTACAATTATATTTAATAGTAAAATAGTGTATAACTTAGTATAGATATTCTTACTACATTCGAGTTGTAATAGTCAATCTTAGCCCCGATTTGTTATTTTGGTTTCTAACGCCCAATATTAATAACCTACCTCCAACGTCAATCTTAGATTGTTTCATATATCTATCCAATCTCTAGATTGTTTCATATATCTATCCAATCTCTAGATTGTTTCATATATCTATCCAATCTAGAGATTGGATAGATATATGAAACAATCTAAGATTGACGCTGGAGATAGGCTATTAATATTGGGCGTAAATTGATTGATTATAATCTCTTGCTTGATTATAATCTGGAAATAAATACTGGATTGAAATGGACTTAGTCATGTCATAATTTTTATAATATTTGTTGTGTGTTATATTTTTCATTTAACGAAAAGTAATGTAAAGCAATATAAAAAAATGTCTGAGAAAATTTAATGAATTTGTAAAAGCTCCTTTAAAGTGCCTCTATGGAGTTGAATAGAATCCACTAAGTACCTTTTAGAACATGGCGCGCTTCTTCTACTTAATATTTGGTTTTGTCTTTTTTCTACCTATATTTAGTCAATTAGTATTTTCATATAGTTTTTTCAAATATTTTGTTAGGACATTACCATTTTATTAGGAAATGTGAAAGTGCTTAAAAAGATTTTTCAAAAATTAAATAAATCAGCTTCACGCTGTATCCCGTACACAGCAGGGTAGGCAGAGGGAATGTTAAGACAGTCCGTTCCCCACTTTCTGCCGAATTCTGGAGGCATTGCGTGTTGAGTGGCAGAACTCAACGCCGCGCTTAGCCTCGACACCAGAGCGAAGAAATGGAAATAAAAATTTAAATAAATATTTCATCTCCTCGAATGGGGATTGAACCCACAACCAGCCGGTTTTACAGTCACACTTTGTGCCACTGCGCCACGACCGGCCTCTAGATATAGAAGATTTTTCAAAATTTGTGTAAATAAGTAAATTTCACTATTAAAATTGCGCAATGCGTTACGCGGGAGCAATTAATACGCATCAAATTAGGGCTGCCTTCGGAACTAAATCAGCCCTCGGTAATTGGCTACATGCGGCGTGGACCAGAAAATCAATAAGTGACCCTTGTTTCATGGTTCGCCACCCGAGCGGTTACCGGCTGCAACTTTGTTAGGTTCATTTTTAAATTAATTCTTTTAAACATTAAGAAAACACATTAATATGAGTAGTAGAAGATCATTTTATCATTTTCAAACTGTCTCTTGTTTTCTCTTCCACGTTTTTTTCATAACAGGTAGTTTCCGGAGTGCATTGAAGAAAACTGTTTTTTAAAGCAGTAGTTTTTATTTACTTTTTTGTAGTTTAAGTTTAGTTTTAAGTATATTCTAAGGGAAATATAACCAGTAAGTATGTCTTTTTTTATTTTTTTTGTGGCTATTGATATTGTATAAAAATGATTTACTTAGAAACCAGCCAAGTGCGAGTCAGACTCGCGCACTAAGGAGCCGTTCAAGTATTACGTAAGCACTGTAGGGGCGGGGGGGTCTTGGGTTTGCTTATTTTTGATGTTTTCAATGAAATATTTGTAAGAGGATTGCTTATTTTTGATGACATAGGGGAAGGGGGGGGTCAATAATTGCAAAAAAACTGCTTACGTAATACTTGAACGGCTCCTAACGGTATTGTACCATTCATTATCTATAAAAACTGCAGAAAAACACGATTGTCGAATTGAGGCCAACTTTTACAATATATGACTCGAGGGAAAAGTCACCGCATGACAGTAGTAAAAAAGTTTTTGTCGATTTGTAGCAATGTAATAGGTATTTTGATAGTCAGTTTGAGAATTAAAATGAGACACTTTTTAATTAAGATTCACGCTTTATCCACAGCACAAAGTGACATTGGAGTTAAAGTAGGTGACTTGAATGTGAATTGCCTGCTGTAAGCAGATGATGAAGTGATCATTGCATCATCAGAATGCGAGTTGCAGGCATTAGTCATTACTCTGAAAGAAGGGTGTGAAAATAATGGTCTAAGCCTGAATGCGAGTAAGACAAAGGTTCTGATTTTTGAAAGAGATGAAGAAAGGACAGAATGAAATATCAATGTAAATAGTAGGATATTAGAATAATGAATGAAGTGGTATATTTGGAAAATATTTTCAGTAGATGTGGAAGATATGAGATGGATGTGGAGAAATAGATTATTCTGCAGCCGGTAACAGCGTTACCGGAGCCTTAGCTGCATTGATGAGACTAAAAATGTCAGCATAGCTGCACGATTGCCCGTATACAACGCAGTGTTGGTGCCGACGACGATATATGGCAGCGAAACGTGGGTATTACAGAAGAAGAATGAAAGAAATATTAATGCCGTGGAGATGTGATTTGTAGGATATGCGGAGTCAACTTAGCTGATCGAATCAGCAATGAAGAGGTACACAGAATGGCAGGTACTAGCGAGGATGTCACGGTGAGAAGGAAGAAGAACTTGCTCAGCTGGTTTTTATACGTCGAAAGAATCAATGAAATAATGACGACAAACATTTATAATGGGAAAGTTAGCGGTAAGGGAGGTAGGGGTAAACTTCGGTGACCCAGAGTCCCGGAGGAAACCCAGTATCAAAGATACTGGAGGACGGTCACGTAGAAAGCATAAGGACCTCCCGGAGGGTTTGGCACTCCGTTCTTCCTGACTACCCCGCTAGGGGTACATTGTAAAGGTAAGTTAAGTTAAGTTCTATGTCCACCATGTAGTAGGCATATGAAAACTAATTTTAATACATATCGTCTTCCATTTTCCGGCCAATTTTCAACACCACGCTTTGTCTTGTAACCAGAGCAAGGAAATAAAAATAATCCATTCATCTGAGTAGAAATTGAACCCAAAACCGTCTCATTTATAAATAAAAGCTGTTACACTGCATCATGATGACCCTGATATGAAAAAAATGTGATAAAATGTTAAATCGTTATATACTTTTATATGGATTTTATTGATTCAGCAGTGGAACATTAGCACAATCGATATGACGTTCGACTGCTACACTTTCTCAAAAGAGTTTTAAGTGCCCAAAGTGTAATGGAAGAAGAAAAGGGGTCACGTTTGTAACATTTTTTGCTCCGACTCCGCATCATTGTTATAAAAGATTTAAATCACCTTCACGGTGTATCCCGCACACAGCAGGCTAGGTATAGGGAACCTATTGTTAAGACACTCCGTTCCTCATTTTCTGCCGATTTCTGGAGGGATATTGGGTTGCGGAACTCAACGCCGCGCTTTAACTCGACAGATGAGCGAAGAAATGAAAATATAAATTTAAATAAATATTTCATTTTCTCGAGTGGAGATCGAACCCACAATCAGTCACATCCCTTTGTGCCACTGCGCCACTACTGGCCTCTATAGAAGATATAAATAAATAATATGTCTGTTCGTGTATATGTAAAACATGGTTTGAGTAGTGGTAGTAGTCGGCAAATGAGGTTAATTGCCACCGATAGCGCGTCGTATCGACAGCGTATAATGGAATAATAGAATCTCTTATGTAATTGTTAGCCCAATGCGACATATACTCGTACAGAGACGATGCATTCAAGAACAAAAAAATGAAGCATGTAGAAAATATTTTTTCCATTTTAAATTAAAGAACAAGTAAAAAAAAATAAATAAATCAGCTTCACGCTGTATCCCGCACACAGCAGGGTAGGCAGAGGAAACCTAGTGTTAAGACACTCCGTTCCCCACTTTCTGCCGAATTCTGGAGGCATTGCGTGTTGAGTGGCAGAACTCAACGCCGCACTTTGCCTCGACACCAGAGCGAAGAAATAGAAATATAAATTTAAGTAAATATTTCATCTCATCGAGTGGGGATCGAACCCACAACCAGTCAGTTTTACCTATATAGGTATATGCAAGTGAACGTAACGCAAATGAAATGCATAGAAAATGAAGAAACTTTTCTAAGAATCTATCATTTGAAATAAAATATGGGTGAAGACTCCAAAATAATGTTATCAATTTCAGTATAAATGTGCTGATGCGTCGAAAATGCAACACGACTTTCCTTTCCACGGAAGAGGCTCAGTGCCCCGCCGCCTCCGCCACTACCTGCTACCTACTACCTACTACCTACTACCTGTACAGTCGATCGGAAGCATTGTAGGTCGGCCGAAAGCTACTCGAGCTGCTATAAAAGGTTTTTGCTTCACCGAACAAATGTGAACTTCGTACGTAAGCTGTAACGGCGGGCTCGACATTATGTCGATGTGAATTTTAAAGTATAATAAGGTATTACACAAAATGCAAAAATTGGCTTGTATAATGATGTATTAGTGAAAATTAGACACAATTATTGTTTTATTAATAAATGTAAAAAAAATAAGTAAGTAAAAACTATATACCTACTATGTCAATAAATGTTTTCGTTGAAATTATAATTTAAATACTATATAACTTAAAAGAATGACTCTGTAAATTAGTCACTAGATGGACTAGTCAATAATCTCATTATTATTTTACATTGAAATTTACTATTATTTTAAAATACTAATATGAATGGTTGTGCATAGTGTGTTCGTAATACAGTATAATCTTAATGTAACGACCCTCAATATAACGATTTCCGAGAGTTTTTCGAATATAGAAGTTTTAAGATTAATTTCTTCACACCTTGGGTTACATTATTGCATTTTTATTAGGGATCCCTATTTTTTTTTAAAATGTAATACAGCCTATGTTGGTCAGTGAAGATGTAGCTTTCGAATAGTGAAAGAATTTTGAAATCGATCCGGTAGTTTTTGTGTGAAAACAATACAAATATACATACAAAAATACAAATCTTTCCTCTTTGTAATATTAGTATAGAAGTATAGATTAGTATAGATAATAATACAGTATAACCTTATTCTACGATTTTTTCTTGTTAAAACGAATTGTAGACCATACAAACCTCTGTATAACGAACCTCCTTGTAACAAATTACTTGATATAAGGAATATTTTCTGATTCCCTTCAGTATCGTTAAATCGAGGTTGCACTGTATTTCGAAATACTTCTATGAAATGACCATTGATTCATATTTATATTTGAAAATAACTTTGATGAAAACAATTGATGATTTCAAAAATATTTTAGTTTTTCATAATTACAACAGTACAATTGTTTCTCACTTCAAGTGCTAAGTCGTTTGTTTCTCTTTTTACTGATGCTCCACTCAAATTTAGTCCCTATTTCCTCCTACTGACAGTCATTACTGTTAAGTTTCATTTAAACCGCAATTCTCTTTTATCACTTGAAGGATTAAATTTTGAAAAAGCAAGCAAGCAAGAAATTTTATTTTACGATCGACCTGTCTAAAGGTTAAATGCCCATTAATATTTCTGAATAAAGTTTTAGCATTTTTTTTTATTATGAAAAAATATATTTATAACAAATAAATAGTAGAATTTTAAATTGTATTCGAATAGGAATCGAGTTTGCCTCAAGTCAATATTTTGACGATTTTGATTTGTTTGTTTTTAGAAGAACTGTATTGTCATTTCATCCAGAATTCAATAGGATATCAACATAAAAAATATGGTATGGTTTTGCCCAAAAAAATATTTATAACGCCTGTATAAATCTCCGACTAATTTTTAAGCTGGACCTCTAATTCCTTCAATGAAGAACTTTTTCAGTTACATACAATACATATAGACAGATGGTATTTTTGCTAAACTTAAAAAAAATGTATTATTTAGATATTTAATATTATTTATAATATAATTCTTGCTGAAATTATTTTTCTGTCATTGTGATTATCTATTTGTTTGTGTTTGTAAGTTCAGTTTTACAGTAGATGGTCTACAGTAATTTATTTGTTTTTTGTTTGTGTAAAATTAATTACCAGTTCAAAGTAGATGCGTGTATATTTTAACTAATCAGTGAGTTGAACGTTATTCTAGAGGCCCATGTTCAAAATTTTGATTATAATTACTGAAACAAGAACTTTAATTTTCAAGATAAATTTTACATTTCGGCTGTATAAATTTTCTGATAAGAGAAAACACACACCCACAAGTATGTTGAATTAATAATTGAAATTTATTTCCAAAATAATTTGTAGTGATTAAGGTATTTAATTATTTATAATTGGAGCGCGTTAATCCGACTGAGGCCGTGGGTGTTATGGCAGCTATGACAATTATTTTCTGTCAGACATGTCGCACGATGGACGTGGCATAAACAAAATACTTGAATTAATGGTATTTATCATCGAATTTTCTTTTTTTTCTATTATATGTGGCTCTGAGAGAATATTTAGCGTTCGTTAAAGTAAATGTTATAGTATATAGGTTATTTTACACTGTGATCAAGAATCAGCAAGTACTCGGTTCCCAACTAAATTTACAACATAATTTCTATTATTATTGTTAGTTATTATTATCATAACCGTTAAATTATTTTTTAATATATAAAATACCTCAATGGCAACAAGTCATAAATAAAATTGTTCAATCTGTATGCTAAAGGAGTTCAGGAAAAATATATATTAATTATTACCGGTATCGTGACTTTGTACTACAATCTACAGGTAATAGGGCCTATTTCAATATTCGATAAAACATTTTAAAGAGATAGAAACGAAATTGTATGGATCATTGGTATCCGTCTTCCTCTTTTATAATTTTTGTTATGTATAGACATAAAGTATGATTATATTTTTTATTCCAAGAATAAAACCATTTTCAATTTAATGTTTGTAAAATTAAATTTATTATGTATGTACTTCACCAATGGTAAGCATAGTAGAGAATCTCGGCTACAGACGGTGGAAGACAAGATCTTCAAATTTTAATTCAGTCTAAAAGTAAATCGTACACATATTTACTGAAGCTGCAACTCTGGCTAAGTTCACAAAGAAAGTGACTCAGTTCTGCAAAGAAGCAGCGAAAGACACTCGCAGAAGTACAAAGTGCAATTAAATTGTTCTAAAACTTATGTTGTTCATAAAAGCTTTCTAAAACTTAATTTTGTAATGGGAACTGTCACATACATATTTTTGTTATTAATATGACAAAAATATGAATGTGACAGTTCCCATTACAAAATATAGATATTTTTTATGTAAAATATATGTATCATCAATCTAAATAATTTACGTGTATAATATTAATATTCTCTATAGTATGTATATCAGTATCTATGTAAGCTAGTAAACATTTTTTTTCTAGCTTCACACTATCTCGTGAGGTAGCCAGAGAGAACGCCAAACGCTACCATACCATATCATTTTGCATCAACTGTCATCAAATTTTACATACATGCCCCATGAGTGGTGTCCGCATGCTTGATACGTAACCTTCCTCAGTATCATCGTTACTGTGTTCTCGAAGGTCAACTGAGGTTCCCACCTGAATCAATACAATTTACTTTCGCTTCACATATATTTTTTAACATTCTTTCATCGTACATTCTCTGCCGTTCCCAAACCACTTGAACATGGTCTTTTTCTTTTTCTATTGTGACATCCTCGCTAGTGTGTATCCTTTCATTGTGGATTCAGTTAGCTAAACTGTTTTGGCATATCCTACGAAGAGACTCTATCCACCACGTCCGTCCACAGCATCCATCTCTCTTTCATTCGGTACCACCACTATATTGTATACGGTCAAATTTGCAATTATGCTAAATTTTGACGTCTCATCTGTTCTGTCATCACTGTTATTTCTGTAACTGGCAAGGCGTATTGCCTTTCCACATCTACATCGTAACTTCCGTCTCTTCTAAACACATATACAACTTCATACACTTGTTCTAAAATCAACTAACAATAAATTAGAATATAAACTATGCTAATAATAATTTATAATATATTTTGCTGCCTCGGTATAAGTTTTGAGAAATGCTACATATAATTAAAAGAAATGTGTTCATGTGGAAAAAATAATAGTCTACATCGCATGCGCATAGCGTCACAATTACTATATATTATAAAAATAAAATTCGCAATTTAATATACTTGCAATCGCAGTTAACAAAGCTTATGGAGAATATATAAAATAATGGTGAACGGTCTTAACTTAATTTTACGCTTTTAAGTAAATTAAAGATTTTATAACTCTTTTCCCCTTACTTATACTTGACCTTCCCGACAGCAACGTCTCCAATGCTCTATTTGACTCTTTCGTTGGTCATTTTGCGTTATAACTTTCGTATAACAAGCCCTTGTGTATTACGACATTACTCTAACTTATTCTTTTTATAATGTTATACTCCTACATGGTATAGTGATATACTTTATACATTTTTGATATTCAGACGTAAAGCAATGATATATGACAAGTGCTCACCGTTGTAGAGGAGAGTGGGCTCAGGATCACGAGGAGAGGGCCCCGGCGCGGTGGCGGCGGGCGCGGGGCTCCGGCCGCGCCCCTCGCCGACCACGTCGATCTCCTCGTCGGACTCGTCGGCCGGCTCGGTCGTCGGAGCCGCCTTCCACTTTTTGGCCATGAGGCAGCGCGGCATGGCGGCGCCCGCATCGGCCTCAGCGCGACCGCATCAGCGAGAGACAGACGAACAGAGAAAAGAGAGAAAAGAGAAAGAGCGGTGCCCCGGGCGAGCGGCGGCGGCGGGCGTTGCGGCGATCGCGCGCGTCCTCTTGCGTTGTGAGGGCGGCCGGCGCGCCGCGCGGTATATATGGGGCGCGGGTGGTGCGCGCGCCGCCACTTCGATCGATGGGGGCGGCGGGCGATGGGGCGCCGTGCCGCACAAACTTCGCTGCCAACTTGGAGCGGTACTTGCGGAGTCGCGACCTAACTAGCTACTCGCAATCAACCAGTGGAAACAGTGCGGACCCACGCCGCCGCCGCTCGTGTCAAGACACAAACTTAGACGTGTCATCAACATTATATCTATATGAAGTTAACTTTATTTATATAAAATTTATAATGATTAAAAAGCCATATTTATTATTTTGATGTTCCATATTTATAATTTTTATTTCCACATGTACGACATTTTAACTGTATTATATAATTAATATGTAAAATTCAAACAAAAAACTATCCATTAAAATGAAATTAATAATTTATACGTTTGTTTCAACATATTGAAAAATGAGCTTGTAAATAAGAAAGTTTTAGATTGGCTTTGATTACCACAAGATTTAATTGATTTACTTTTCGTTAAAAGTATCTTAAATAAACATTTTTATTGCCTAGCTTAATGCCTTTTTAATAGATAAACTGTGTAACACTATTGTTTATTTTATTTTGCCTCCATTCCACAATCCAATTAATTATGTTTTTTTCTGTACCAATAGAAAAGACTTATGTTGAATTTGCTATAGAAAATCACAAATTACAGATAAAAGATTACCAATATTATTCTACGCTTTAAATATGAAATGTATGTAAGAAAAAAAACGATTAAAAAATTGAACATTATTGGATTAATTCAAAAAAATAATTTTGTGATGAGGAAGCATGAGGAACCTCCGGAAGTATGAAGAGGTTGATGACAGTGGACGAGGCGAAAGAGGTATATAGAGACCGTAGCGTTTGGCGCTCCGTTCTCTCTGACTACAGCGCTAGGGATAACGCGTGAAGCTGGTAGTTGAAGTAGTAGTTGTATATTGTGTGATATTATGATTGAGAGTGTGTAGGTACCCTACTTTTGGATAGAATTGAACTGACCGCAACGATATCTTTGCAATAATAAGAGCCATATAGGTGTCCTACAATTTATTTCAACAAATAATGCTGTTCTTTAATTTACAATATGATCGCATAACAAAGCACTACTCACAGTGCTGTCCATTTTAAACCGTCGATTTACGCCCAATATTAATAATCTATCTCCTACGTCAATCTTCGATTGTTCCATATATATAAGATATATGGAACAATCGAAGATTGACGTAGGAGATAGATTATTAATATTGGGCGTTATATGACATATCTACGTGTATCTAAGTACATACACTCAGTGCATGGTGCCAAACCAGCGGAAGTCACGGTTCATGGGTTCAACAACAACCCTCTAGATTACAACTTAGGTTAACGGCATGAAATATTATTTAATTAATTTCTATTAAATGCTAATATTTTTAGAAATCAAGTTGAATTTTAACAATATATAAGTTCTTTTCCCAAACTTTAATTTTCTAAAACATAAATTTGGTGTTATTATCTTTTCTTAATTATAGGAAGTACTAAATTTACAGACAGTTATATTAATATTTATACTTTATTAATGATTTTAAGAGTCTACAAAAGTTGTACGACTAGTCTAGAGGCCATAATTGTTATAATATTTTTTAGTACATTGAGAAATACTATCTGAATCTTATATCTTAATACTTGTGGACAACTGCCGTGTTATATACAACTTCCACACTTTAAAGTTGAGTAATGCTTCGAATTTTGTATGTTTTAACATGATTGTGAGATAGTGCTTCTCAATTTTCACAAATAACGACGTAATGAGATGATCACTTCATAATATATCGGAAAATCATTATTTTTTAATTACATTTTCTGTGAAGACGCCTTTTGCTGAAAACTTTTAATTCGTCTCCAAAATATATGAAAAAAAAACAAGATTTATTAAAAAAATATAATGATGTTCCCAAACATAATTATATTACTTAAGAAACAATATTCTTTACATCTAGAAATAATGAGTAAATACTACAAAATCTCTATAAACATTATACTACTTTACACATACTTTTTACGGTAAAAATGTATAATTGTTATGTTTTTTTTTTAAATTGTTGCACATTAACCTCCTTAGAATATTTCATATAAAATGTAAAATGCTTGAATATGACTAGTTGTTACACCTATAAACAATATTCATCAAAAGCGTCGCAATACATTTAATAATTATTAATAATTAATCATTCCTATTAATAAAAACGGTGGTTCTTTATTTGTGTATGCTAATATTTAATCAATGGAATGCTTTAAAGTATATATTAATTAAATACATAATTATTATTATTATATTATATATTTTTTTTGTGGTCGTTGTCGTTTTCCCACTATACGTATATGCTGTACCTAAACATCGTGTATATAAATATTAGTTATATTTAAACTGCAATTCGCATATATTCGTTGTTGGCGTTCTCGTAAATACAATGTTTGTATGTAATATGAAAATATCGTAACACATCTCGATTTTAAATATAATTTAATGTATAATTATTTAATTTATGACATATTTCATAATAACTTGTGGTGTTTAATTATTTCGTTTATTTAATCTACATATTATGTTGAATATATAAATTCATATTGTCGTGGTCAATGCTTTTTATTAGATATTTTTTATATTTTTAAGTCCACACTTAGGAAAGAAAAATGCTTATTTAAAAAACGTATAAAAACCCGCTACGTTCAATTTTTTATATGTTTTTTAAATAAACTTTTTGTTATTTTATTTAACTTATTAAATTATTCAAACTTATTTTTTTTTATAGCGAATGGTAAATTTTTTAGCAAATGTTGTATGTAATTATTACAAAAGTGATAAACTTTTATAGATGAATATGTACACTGGTTTTACGTTCTTTTACATAATGTAATAACATTTATATCATCTTTATGTATTTTATTAAAATAATTATGAATTTATTTTAAGTTGTGTATAAAAGCATTTTGCTTTTGTTTTTCCTACTTTTCCCTTTTCGATATTTTTTAAATAAGAAAATACATTTTTTAATTGGCAAATCAAAATAAAGTATGTTTTTATATGTGAATTGATAGTCTTAAACAAGGAGTATTTAAGCACAACGTCGTATGTTACGATGTTGAACGGTTTCATGTAAAAAAGATCGATGCCCTAATATTACTTTTAGGATTTTGTTTCAATATACACCTATTTTTTAAGATTCAGAAGAAAATGTCGAATGTGTATTCGACATTTTCTATAAAATATTTAATGATTACAATAAGTTTCATTTATTTTCCAAATATGCATCTTTAATAATTTATGTGACGTGCAATTTTCGTTATACATAGATATAATAAAAAAAATGATAATATAGTACATTAATTAAAACATCCTTATCATAGGTTAACAATTTTGATAAAAGTTTTCACAATTTATAAACTAGATATCATATCTATGAGTACAAGTTAAAATATAATTGATCCTTATTTTGTCTACAGAAAATTGTACAGAAAGTATTGCTTTTGATTTCTCTTAATACTAAACTTAAATATAATATATTTTAAATACGCGTGCAATATGCTTAAACAAGAACTTAAGAGTAGAGTTTAACTAGTCTTTATTACTTTAAAATATCCAATAGTCATACATTCTTGCTTACAATTGAAATAAGAAGAAATAATGTAAATAAAATGAGACTATAATAATTGTGGTTTAACAGAAGAGGTGACGATAAATAATTGTTTTATAAAAACCTTCATACTTCAAACAATTTTTCAGTAATCGTTATACCGCAAAATATTTGGTTTGTTTTCGTTCAAATATTACTACGTTAGCGTAGGCCTTCAAGTAAATAAATAATTAAGTTACTAGTCTTATCACATCTGCTGCGTACTAAAATGTTATCCCTCCATTTCTCTTATTCAGTTATACTGAATAGATTTATATAGGTTATGTGCATTTTTCACCCAATAATATAAAATAAAGTTGAGTATCGCGCCGTAGCCGCTGGCAGGTTGAACTTTATCAACTGCCGTAGCGCCGTAGCGCCGTTACCGCAGATTTTATAAAAAGCATTTGATAAATAGAAGATATCTTTCATATCTTTCAAATGTCAACAAATGGTTTAAAATAGAAGAGGCCAGTCGTGGCGCAGGGGCACAAGTGTGCTACTGTAAATGCCTTCAGAATTCAGCAGAAAGTGGGGGCGCGGAAGTGTCTTAATGGGAACGGAGTGTCTTAACACTAGGTTCTCAGATTCTCTCTGCTTACTC
Source organism: Heliconius himera (assembly GCA_021202915.1). Taxonomy (NCBI): domain Eukaryota; kingdom Metazoa; phylum Arthropoda; class Insecta; order Lepidoptera; family Nymphalidae; genus Heliconius; species Heliconius himera. The sequence continues at coordinate 51,264 of JAJHJA010000306.1, forward strand.
TGCTATGTGCGCGATGCAGCGTGCTGCTAATAAAAAATTACGACCATAAATGTTAAATAATATAAAATAATCGTATTTGTCGGTAAACAAGTCTATGACAAAAGAGTCTATAAACATAGACTTATTTATCGTGAAATATGTTATTTTATAAAATGTCGGTGGGTTTTTGTTATTTTAGAACACAATTTACAAATAACACGTTTTATAGCATCAAAGAAATGTTAGTTGGTAGGAAGTGTACACGAGAGGCTGGCGCGCCACTACTGCGCGGCTACTCTTCTAAGAGGATATCGCGAGCGCACCGCGTTGAGAGCGATATGAAGTTCCAAGTTTGGAAGACTTGACACGTTGAATTGAGTTCATTACTTCGGTTCTTGGAATCTTACGATTATAATGATACATCAACACAGCTCGCTTCTATCAGTCTTATTTAAGGTTCATTCATAAACCATATTTAATATTTTCTTATTATACAAAACTACCTTTCCGCAATATTAGAATCCCATCTTCAATAAATTGACCTCGTTACAGCCTACACTTTAGGAGATTCCAATCGAAACAATATCCAATTTACAAGTAACTACGCTACTTAAATTATATTTTGAAACTTTAATGACAAATTGACAAATGATTGTGAAATTGACAGTTATTTTCTAGAAATACTCGAGTTTATAACCCTAAGATAATTTGAAAAATATCTAACATTAGAGTAGGTTTTAGCGTTGCAAATGAAATATACTTTCTTTTAATTATGTAAAGTGACCTAGAAAGTGCAATATTAATAATACTCGTTCTGTGAAACACTGCAGTGGACTAGAGGAGACTAAAACTGTTACGTAACGAACTAATCAATACTATGTATTGTCGTTTAATATAAATCAAATTTGCTTTATGCAATTATATAAAAGGAAATTACTCACTTTTGAATAATGTGACAGCCTACTACCCTACACTCTTATTATCAAATATTATATATTTAATATTTATTTAGTTTAAAATAGTAATATTTAGTTAAAAATAATGACTTGCCAGACAATTTTTTGTAAATATTAGGCCAAAGTGGTGTGGTGGGTGCAGACAAAAATTGTAATAACGTGACTAATAATATCCATTTTATTAATTAATTCTCATATGACTTTCTCTAGTGCCGAAATTTTTAACAAGATTTGAATGGATTTGTAGCTTAAGTCATTGAGAGATGAGTACAGCATGGGCGTATCTACAGATAATTTCTGGGTGAGCCTGGATTAGCTTTGAACAGACATGTTCATGTAAATGTTGTTTTTTCAATACATCTTCATATTTTTTGTTAGTAGATTTTCTGGGGTGGACACCAAACTATTCTAGAGTGGGCACGGACGACCCGGCTCTCCTTTATCTAACGGCCATGTTATTTTGAAGCTTACGAAGCTTTATATATGAGACATATGTTAAATGTGTTAATATAAGTTTTAAATTAAAACATCAATAAAAAAAATGTACATTGGACTTATTGTAATTTTGCATTGAACAACCACGTGTGTAACCTTAAGCTATTAATAAATTAAGACTAGAGAACCTCCCAGTCCCCGTCCTGTTTTTACAACCGTGTTTCGTATAAGCCTTTACTTGCGTCTAAGTATCTAAATAATATTATGTTATACAATAATTATACTACGTTATCACGCTGTGCTTTTTATTTTTTTTTAATTTTTGATAAGCAACTTATATTTATAGTTGTTGTTTTTCTTTGGCTCAGTGTATGTAGGAATGACAATGAAACGTGTTCAGATATTTGCTAGTAAAAAATATATGATAAATCTAATTGTCTTATTAATATATTAATGTTTACAGAAATAACATCACAATCACTCCAACACTCAAACACGCTACGTAACTATAAAAATATTTTCCTTAAAAAACTTTTACATCCCTTAAAATTTAAAAATGTTATTTGCTAATGCAGCAGATGCTCTTATTTAAAATACATTTTTGTTATCTATAATGATAAAGAAACAAAAAAAAAAGACAAACCCTAAACGAATATATAATAATAATCGATGTGAATTTACCCAGTTTTCATAATTATTGTTAAAATTACGGATTAACCTATTTTATATCTAATTTATATTTAATTTATCTTAAGATCTACACACAGGTGATATATTAAAATAATTTTATTATTTGAAAATTGATATAATAACCCACTAAAGGGACACGTGAGCGTCGCCCAAACTAATAAAATTGACTTAATGCGTTTAAATAATCGAATCTGCATTCTGTTTTGACATTCATTGAACAAATGAAAACGGCGGTTGTGAATGTTTTACGGTCATAAAATTGGATCGACGTAACTTAATAATAATGTAATTTCGAATATATTTACTTAATTGGTGCACTCATCTCTCAGTGGGACCGAAGCTCACAAAATAAGTAAATATATTAATATAATAGTACCTACTGCTTCAGTTGATGGAGAAAATATAAGGACAAATAACTAAGTAACTAACATTTTCAGGGTATTTCCATTGCCATTGCTGAGTTATTTAAATACGAGTACCCAAATGTTATACGCTGAGAGCTGGTTTTATTTTTAAAGTGATCTGCTCCGGGTAAATTAGGTATGTTCTTAAATGTAAAAAATTTGATGCATTCTCAATTTTTTGTTATGCAAAAAAATATGTATGTATACATAGATAAATATGTATTTGCCGGAAGGAAATCAAATTCTATCAAACAAAATTAAAATTAACAAAAAAATCAATTGTATTATTAGAAATATATAAATAGGTTCACTATTAGGTGCATTCATTCTATTAATCAGTTTCACGCCGTAACCCGCATACAACAGGTTAGGCAGAAGGAATAGACTGTCAAGATACTTCGCTCCACATCGTTTCCATATAGGATATATATTTAAAATATGAATCATATACATCGTTTCCATATAATTTCCATATAGGATATGTACTCGGATTTAAAATATGTAAGCACTATACAATTTGCAATCAAAGTTTTTAAGTATGTACTGTAATGATGATAAATATCTTTTTTTAGGTTTCTGTACCTCAAAAGGGAAAAAACGGAACCTTTATAAAAGTTCTCTTTGGATCACTTTAATGCCTGTATGTCCGTCTGTCAAGATCACGTAATCTCGAGATCGCGTAGAGGTCAAATTAAAAATACTATCAAATATTCAGGTCTACGGCCTCTAGTACCAAAGAAAAAATCAAGCTTCTAAGTCAAAGTATTTAAAAGATATAACGACCATACAAAATGCACAAAAATGCAGTAAAAATAATTTTACTGAATTTTATACGAAACTCTCCGCGTATTCAAAACCTATAGGGTACTCCCCGTGGACCAACAGTTATTTAATTTGACACCAAGTGAGAACTTACAATACAAATAATGGATTTTTCTTTTATCCGGAAATCCGAAAAGTGACAATTTATAGTAAAATCATAGACAAAACTCATTACAAACTTTTTATTTGTTGATCATTTCATACCAAATATCTTCACACGTTTGCAAACTTAAATTCGTCATTTAAGTTTACGAACGTTTATTTTTAATCTATAGTAATCTTTCTGCGATTTTATTTAAATCTTTAGAATATTTTCCTTAGGTCTAAAATTATGAATTTTGGAAAATTATTATTTTTATTAATATTATTAACGTTTTTAATAAACGCTAAAACTCCTAATAATATAATTTCCTAAACGTAAAAGGATTGCAAATATACGTAAATAAAAAACAAAATTTAATAGGGTGACGTTGCTGTCGTTTATACTAAAAGCCAAGAGTTTACTCAAAAACCTGATATTATTGTAAATTAAACAATACAAAAAAAAGTCCTTCGCTCAGGAATTTTAAGAGGCAAGGAGCAGATCAAATTAAATACTGGCCCTCAACTTATAAGAACGAAAGTGTACCTAGAGGTTACTGCGGGGGTGTGCGAGGGAGGCGCGAGGCCAAGCGTGCCAGGCAACAGTTTGGTCCTTCCACGGGTCTACTCGCTAGCGACTACACAGTGCACGCTACTCGTGCTCCTATCGTTCTCTTCTACTCACATTATCTTATTGCTCTCTTTGTACCACAGCTCGACGGTTTCATTAAGTCTCTACGTATCACCGTTGCTACTACCTAAGTCGTATCGCCGCTCGTGGCGCTAACTATAGCTTATCCTATCATTAATAATTACTACGTATAATAAATTACGTTAATAACATTTCAGGCTCTTGCCATAAATTGACACGATTAAATCCGTCGAAGCTGGATTTCAATAATCTGAAAAATATGTTCCTTAAATCATTATAGAAAGAGCCGTATCAATATTAGGTACACAATTATTGCTTATCATTTTTTGCGCCGCCAAAATTTTGCCTTAATAATATTTTGTTGTCAAATATAAAGATGTAAAGAAGTTCATAGAGAAGTTATTCGTTGCATTTTTCGTCGTCTTCGTCCCTTCACTGGTTCACACAGCGCTGACACGAGCTCTCCTTGTGTTTCGTTAGATAGCTCTTTAGAGCGAAAGCCTTGTGACAACGTGAGCATTGAAAATTTTTATCTGTAGAATGTGTCTGTAGATGAGCACGGAGGTTGGACCGGTCTGCGAATGCTTTGCCGCAGCCCGACACCGGACAGTCGTATGGTCTCTCCCCTGTATGGGAGCGCAGGTGGCCGCGGAGAAGCCACGGTCGCGAAAACTGCTTACCGCACACACCGCACACGTGGCCCATTCTGTGCGTAAGAACATGCATCGCCAGCGCCGGCATGGAAACATACACCTTCCCACAATCTTCACAACGTTTGGCGTCGCTCGAGTCGAGGCTCCGATGTGTTTGCTTGTGACGGGAGAGGTTGGACGAGGTAGCGTAGCACTTCCCGCACTCGTTACAGTCATATCTGTCCGGTTTTTGTCGCGGACGAAATGGTGATCTAATGATTGCAGGCTTGGGCTCGCGGGGAGGCTTAGGCGGTTTTAGTGGCTTGGGCGACGACGGCGGGGGCGGCGGTGGAGGGAGTGTCTCGATGATGGGCACAGTGAGCGGCATCGTCATAGGCATAGACATCGTCATTGGCATTGAAATTGGCATAGTTTCGACAAATTGGATTTGTGGTTCCGGGATTGGTTGATAAGCGAGGTAACTTACTTGAGGTTCAACAGTATATTCGAATTGAGGCAGTGGGGCGACTGTAGGCATAGCGAAGATGGGTTCGGGTGGTTCTTCAGTTATGATAAAGATGTTAGTGGGCTGAATAGTGTAGGTGTAGACAGGCACGATGGGGGGCTCAGGAGGTGGCAGCACGGTGACGACGGCGGCCGGCGGCAGCGGGGGCAGGCCTTGCGCGAGCGAGAGCAGCTCGTGCGCCGCCTCCGTATCCGCTGCCGACCTCTCCGCCACCGGCGTACTTTCGAGCTCTGCATATTCAGCCGGTTCGGGCTCAGCCGGCCTAGGTGGTGGTTCTGTAAGAATATCATTATTTTAAAACTTTAAAATAATACTCTTAAATTTTTATTAGAGTATGGGTAAGTTAAATGAGTGAAAGTAAAGGTTAATTTAACAACAGTTACGCAAATTATGAGACATTCAAGTGAAACATATTTATTAAAAAACGTATAAAATTTTGAACGTAGCGGGATTTGAACCCGCGCCTCTTTGGAAACCTTCCAAGCGCTCTGACTAACTAAACCTTACGTTCTCATCAAGCTACGTCAAAATTCTTATACGCTTGTTACAATTTATTTATCTTGTTAGCATCTCTGTAGGGGGTTTTTTATAAATTTCCGCTACCCAAAGATAATTACTTTATCGTTTCGCAAGAGAGAGTATTATTTATTAAATATTTTTAACATTTTTAAAGGGTTATTCCACACTTAGTAAAGAAAAATATTTATTAAGAAAACGTATGAACTTTTTAACGTAGCGCGATGCTACGGGGGGCGTAGCTGTAACAAGCGTACAACAATTTCGTACGATTTCAACAAATCATGAAAACAACAAAATAATAGAATGTGGAAAGAATAAGCTGTGTTCTCTCGACATAGATCTGTGTTTGAAGTATCAGAGACGGCGCGGGCAATGTTGTGTGGTCTGACAATGGAACGGTATTGTAGAGCAAAGTGGCCGTGAACTTGCTTTGCTATATCGTGCTAGTGACATTATTATCATAACATGTTTTTTTAAATATCTGTAGCTCTGACGGAAACAGATTATAATTCTAGACACTTTAGTTTAGAGGTACAATTGCATATAGAGCAGTTACTTTTTTAAAATTATTTATTATACAGTCAGAAAAATAAATGTTCGTCTAAAATAATATTCTATAAAAAAAATTAGCTTTACGGTGTATCCCGCACATAGCAGGGTAGGCAGAGGGAACCTAGTGTTAAGACACTTCGTTTCCCACTTTCTGCGGAATTCTGGAGGCATTGCGTGTTGAATGGCAGAACTCAACGCCGCGCTTAACCTCGACATCAGAGCGAAGAAATGGAAATATACATTTAAGTAATTATTTCATCTCCTCAAGTGGGGATGGAACCCACAAACAGTCAATTTTACAGTCACACTACGTGCCGTTGCGCCACGACCGGCCTCTATTACTAATATATACTCTATTACTATATTCTATAAAGTATTGTATTATATTGTGTTTCTCAATATCCGATAGTAGGCATCTTCTCAATATTCGTGTACGTATTTGTAAGCAACAACGCACTATAATGATTTAGTAAGTATTTTAACAATTACGTGGATTGTAACGGAAAAAGAAAAGCATTTGGAAAACCATTTACGGAGATGAATGGTATATGTGGATGATTGCAATAAAATATACGCATCAAGCTTGGCCGCGTAGCACGTCTACGCTTTTGAAATTATAATCTATAAAAACGACTTTTAGTTTAGTTTATTTTACGTTTTAGTTTATTTAATACCCGACTATGGTGAAGCTCAAAATGAGTGTTATTTTTTAGCACGTATGTATGTATGTATGTGTGTATGTATGTCCTGTCCTTTCCTTGTTCCCTTGTAATTGTTAATCCAGTGAACTAATTTTGATAAATGACGTATATAAGTCGTTGAATTTCTCTTGATGGCGCAGGTGTTAATATTATATGTGTATACTTTTAACCTCTTTATAAAAAAAAGAGTTTACACTAGTAAATGAACTTGTTACTTTTACAAATATACATTTTTCTTAATTGTCTAAAATCTCTGGGTTCCTGCGAGATCATTTACAATGAAATAGTAAAATAGGTTCACACTGTATCCCGTATACTGCAGGGTAGGCAAAGAGAAACTAATGTGAAGACACCCCGTACCCAGCGTACCGTACGCCTAATTTTGCGTGTTAAGTGACAGAACTTGAGTTCTGACAAGTTCTTTGGTGACAATACGAAGTACGGCTTGAAAGCCGTGAAATGTATATAATTAATTGATTGATTTCTTCGAATGGGTAAGATTTTATAAATATCTATGACTGGCCGATTATAAGACAAACTGATACATGGGATAATGGAAGTCATTTTCAACAATTTTTATCCCATATAGCAAGGCCTGAAATTTTACCGTTTCGAGATATTCGATATTTACAAAAAAACAATATCTAAATGCCATGTGTACACAGTAACAAAATATGTTGCATGCTTTTTTGCCTACTCTGATGTGTGACTTATTTAATTATAGGAACAGCCTGAATGTTGTAGTATTTTATTTATTGGGTGACAAAGTTTGAAAATGTAAAATTTTGTCAGAAGCTATAATTTCTAATAGTTTTCTCAAAAAATTATACCTAAAAAAATTGGTACTTTCATTTTAAAAACATGATATCAAATACGTGATTCCAATTAGTAATTCTTAAGATATAATGCAATTTGATGATTGTGTACCTATGGCATTTTTTTTATTTCAAATATCTCAAAGTATATTTTAGATCACGCTATATTCTGTAAAAATTGTTGCAAATAACCCCTCTATCACCTGTATCAGTTTGTCTATTTATCTACCAATTACCCTGTATAGTTAAATAAAATTGAAAATATATGCCACAAAGTGTAACTGTAAAATCGACTGGTTGTGGGTTCGATCCCCGCTCGAGGATGTGAAATATTTATTAACAGTTACATTTTCACATCTTCACTCTGGTGTCGAGGCAAAGCGCGGCGTTGAGTTCCACCACTCAACACGCAATGCCTGCCGAACTCGGCGGAAAATGGGGAACGGAGTGTCTTAACACTAGGTTCCCTCTGCCTACCCTGCTGTGTGCGGGATACAGCGTGAAGGTAATTTAATTGAATATATTATATCACATCAGCAATATAACTGAACAACAAGTACGTACATAAATCGGTGCACACGTAGCAATTCTCGGCACCTCAAAGCTTTGCCGTAGGCGGTTAAGCTCGGTCACTCAAGCATAATCCTATCATTTAGTAGTCCCGGTAAATGATTGATGATGGTATCTTAGTATCAGCGGGTGACTGCGCACGTGTACGAACCAATTAAGTTTACTAACCTGTGCCTCTCAGTGAAGCAGAAACATACGTTGATTTGGTGGTGCGCTTATCATACGCCTTTGTGTTCACGGTAGCCTTTGGAGCTACGTTTTCGTAGAATGACTATATAACCTAGTTTCCATTACATTATTTAGATTCTATTATTTGTAATTTATGATTTTTTTTGTCGATATTTTTTATTTAAATTTAAATTAATTATAAATATAGAAATAAAGTGTGTTATATATAGGTGCGTGAGATAAAACAAAACAGGCTGCACAGGGCGTTAAGCAATGAGCGCTGCCGCCTATCAATTCTAAACAGTACACACAAATATTAACACTGTGTCAAAATGAATTAAAAATCAAATATCGCTGCGATGTAAATTCCTTTGATGTCTTGAAAAAACCTATAGCAATTGGATAGTGTTGTATGAAGCAAAATGTTATTCGTATCATGTAGAGTTCGCGCGGTCAATGCCATACATCGACTTCTTTTGTCTTGTGATAAGAAGTATATCCTATAATTAAATTGAATATAGCACTTATTATCGAGTTGAATTGACGATAAAAATATATTATCTTGCATTATAACAAGGAGTTTATCACTTTTTTACAAAATAGTACGGCCTAAGTTTGAAAGCGTTACTCTCCACTTTTAAAGCATTAATTAATATTCTTTAAATAAAATCAAAATGAATCAGCTTCACGCTACAGCGTACTCCCGTACACAGCAGTGTAGGCAGAGGGAACCTAGTGTTAAGACACTCTGTTCCCCACTTTCTGCCGAATTCTGGAGGTATTGCGTGTTGAGTTGCAGAACTCAACGCCGCGAATTTGCCTCGACACCAGAACGAAGAAATGGAAATATAAATTTAAGTAAGTATTTCATCTCCTCGAGTGAGGATCGAACCCACTGGCCTTTTTAACTATCAAATTAATTTCTTCTTTTTAAAATCCTAAGCTCCTTGTGTACAGAAATGTGCCCTTTTTTTTATCTAAGTTATAAATCAAAATAGACTTTGCATCCGATGCTTTTTATAATTTAATTTTCTTTAAATTTCAAACATACCATCCTATAATATTAATATTATAAGTGTGAATGTAAGTTTGTTTGTTACGCTTTCACGCCAAATCTACTCAACCGATTATCACGAAACTTTGTACACATACTATTATACGAGTAGGTATTTTCAGATATTTTGTATATTTTCAGATAGAGGTATTGCTTCTTATTCAAAAAAAAAATTATAATATTACCCTTTGCTTATAATGAAAAAAAAAGTATAAACGAACGAAACCGCTTTTGAATCTCTGGCAGTAATAAATGAAAAGTTCACATTGACATCACATCCATTAAGTAACTTATATATATTTGCAAACAAGGCTTGATGAGGATTTACTAACAGATGTTTAAATTCCCATAGTATTTAAACAAACACTGTTACGAACGTAGACACATAACAATATCCATATTTACTATGTTGCAATGTTTGTATTGTGTTGTAATCACTTTCAGTGAAATTATAATAATATAGCATTTATTTTTTTTTTTCTTTTTATTCAATTCCATTCAATTCAATTTGAATACATTGACATTAGTTTTATATCTAAAAATAAAAGTATAATTTTAATGTAAAGATGATTTTTTCCTGACTCATAAAAAAATATCACACGTAAACGTAAGAGCCTAAGTTGGTAGATAAATGTTCTCAAAATACTAACTTTACTATTTATAATTATTTTATCAAGGCAAAGGCACTCGCACCAAGGCAAAAGCGCAGTGTTGATTTCCGCCATTCAACACGAAATGCCTCAAAAATTCAGCGGAAATTGGAGAAAAGAGTGTCTTAACATTAGAATCCCTTTGTCTATTTTGCTATGAAAACAGAAACCGGATAAGTGCGAGTCAGGCTTGCCCGACGAGGGTTCCGTATAGAAATTGGAGTTCTCGAGCTTTTACTTAGATTCGCTTGAATTCCAACTCGATATCTTCGAGCATTCTTGAAATAAAGACTCTTGACAGACAGTCCGGCAGACAGATTTCTTTATTTCTTAAAAGGTACGGAACCCGAAAAATCAACAGTTTGTGGTAAAGTTGCAAAAGGCCAATTTAAAAAAAAACCCATCGAAGAGAAGCTTTTAAGACAAATGTTCATAAAGTGACAATTTCTCTTCTCTTCTCTTCTAATGTATGTATAGCAACGCATTCTGGATGAGGTGTTTTTAATCGTATAAAATTGTTATGGTGTTCAAAAATGTACTTTAAATGGAACGTGGAAAAACTCAATATGTGGTTTAATAGGATTACACAGTGAATATTAAAATAATATTAATTAGTAGAAACATGATGAAATGCGGAAATTCATTTAGTTCATAATGAAACTTAAAACTTTATGATAAAATTATTTCGATAAGAGGATTTTCTCTTGTAAAAGCTTACTATATTAAAATTTAATGATTAATAAATAATATGAGTGTATTCTGGAGGCTTAGCATATTTAATTAAATTGGTCATTGCAATGTTTTTAATGTTATTTATGTATCTGTAGCAAATAATATTATAAAAAATGGTTAGGGTTGTTTTAAAATTGAATGTAGTAGATACTGATCTACTACAATACTATACTAATATATTTTTTTCTAAATAAATAAGTATTTTTTGAGTTATTAAATTTAATTAAGTAAATAGCTTAGACTATATTTTTATTAATAGCTAGAAACACGATTTATAATATTTATGAACTCTCCAGATTTAAATAAGATACTTTATATTTATAAGTGCGCAACTAAGTAAACGAAGATGGAAAAGTTGTTTCAATTTAAGTAAGTTTTATAAATTGATAATAGTAGCATAAATACAAGTGCTCCTGATTTTGTATTAAGGAATTCATACATTATTGCTATATAGAGGTGAGTCGTGGCGCAGGGGCACAGGCGTGTGACTGTAAAAGCGACAAGTTGTGAGTTCGAGTCCCGCTCGAGGAAATTCAATATTTAATATTTTCATCGCTTTCGCATCGCTTTTATTTGCTCTGGTGTCGAAGCAAAGCGTGGGATTGAGTTCCGCCATTCAAAACTGATTACCTCCAAAATACGGCGGAAAGTAAAGAGCGGAGTGTCTTAACACTAGATACCCTCTTTTTGTTGCATATATAATACACTAACGTACTTAAGTTACCAATGTGTTTAACGATAACTATTGATATTCTAAAACAGAATATATAAATTTAATAATAACCGCACATAATCCATCCACAAGATCTACCTCAGCCGGGGCTCATTGAGGTACACTAAGTGAGCATTGAATACGGCCCGGTCCAGTGGCTTGTGTAGTGTCTGTCTGGCACGTTGGCTATTAGGCTTTATTGTTAGCTCTCAAAATATCTCAAAATTTTGCAACAAAACTTGTTGATATTGCTTGTAACGTAAACGTAGTGTAAAACGTTGCCTAATAACTCTTTTGTTGATTCGCTTGTTGATATGTACAGTTATGAATTTTTTAATAGAGAAATATTAAAACATATAAGTACTTAGTCTTGTTACCTTAGCACTAATTGCGTAGATATTTATTGTTGCGTAAATATTTTTTTTTTATTGTACGTAACATTTATTACTATTACATTATGTGAGTTTAATACGAAAATATGAAACCATTAAAAACATATAAAGCTTATTCGAGGTAGTCGCCATTGGCTGGGATACTGTCTTTTAAGCGTTGAGGCCAGTAATTATTAATAGCAGCATCCTTATAACGTGAATTTCTACCAGATCACCATATTTATTATTAGTACCGTATTACTTAATAGTTTGACTCGACCGCTGCTTTCAGTCAGCACTTACCTACCATATACATGTATACGAAATGACAGTTGCGACACTCGGGCCGATAATACATGAAGTAATCTTAATGTGATGTTAAACATTTATAGTTATTTACGTGTATTTCCATACATATTTTATTCTTTTATTTATTTATTTTTTTAATAACTTATACCCAAGATACATACTGTTACAATATGCACTAGATTAAAAAAATATAGTTATTTCAAAATCACAGAAATACACTTTAATTTTATTTATCTCAGAACTGCCAAGAAAGATTAATTTTAATAAAGCATTATTTTTGAATATCACAAATGTCCTTTATAGATGAATAGAAATGAATAGTAGTAAAATGTAATAATAATATTTAACACATCAACAAAAATGTATAAATTTTAAAGAGATATTTTTTTTATATTCAATTTGTTTAAGTATTCCACTCTGTTCTTATCACAGTTAGACTCATCAAAAAGATAGCAATTAATAAATGATCTCGATGATTTATCGGAGGTTTCCTCTGATGGCAGCCACTGTGCCACTGTGTGTGTTATTCGTTCCACTTTAACTGCTGTAGCTACTACAGGTTATAAATAGCGACAATCTCACTCTGAGAATACTCTCTAGAGTTTAGTGTCATTGTGAAGGTAGGGAGGGAAGAACACGAGCATGTGCGGGCAAAGCGGCTGTGAAATACGGGTATAAAATATAAGTCAATAACAAATATATATATATATATATATAAATATATGTGTATAAAAAAATATAACAATTGCAGATGTATACGAGAATAAATTTAATATTCTCTATCAAGCATAGGATAACTGGACTTCCGAGTAAGATTTATTTGCATTTGCAGGAAAATATGTTTACTGGCAGAAAAATATTCGTTGCATTTCCAGTGAGCCAAATGAAAAACGACATTTCTGTAGGTACATTTGAAAAAAATATATATCAACAGTAAAGATTAATTGAATTATTCATTTATTTCCGTATCTCGATCATGAATTTACTGATATTGGCTGTTTAATAAGGGAGAGTAAAGAAAAAATAAAAAAAATAAATAAATCAGCACGCTGTATCCCGCACACAGCAGGGTAGGCAGAGAGAACCTAGTGTTAAGACACTCCGTTCCCCACTTTCTGCCAAATTCTGGAGGCATTGCGTATTGAGTGGCAGAACTCAACGCCGCGCTTAACCTCGACACCAGAGCGAAGAAATGGAAATACAAATTTAAGTAAATATTTCATCTCCTCGAGTGGGGATGGAACCCACAACCTGTCGGTTTTACAGTCACACTTCGTGCTGCTGCCCCACGCCTAGCCTTAAAAAATATATTTACAATAAACTATTAAATTGCAACGTTATTTGAAATGTTGTATTTTATATATACGCTTTGATTTGAAACACCATGATCGTAAGAGGATCGCCACCTCCCGCCCGAGCCCGCAGCAGAGAGGGAAACTAAAGGGGTGACACTCCGTTTCTCCTCTGTCGAATCGTGCAAACTAAAGTACGTATGGTAAATGTGCAGTATATTGCATTAACACAACAAGCCTTTAGAGAAGCAAAGCCGATTTGATGTTGTTATTGGAGGAAATAAATAGTGTATTAATATATTTTATCACAATATCTATATTAATATAGGACCTTAGGTTTTTTTAATCATTTGTGATATATCTATATATGAAAGAAAATAGAACGCCTAATTATTAAGATGTCTATACTAATCTACCAAATGTTTTATATGTTTTTTTTCTATATTTTATTTCATTAAAAATAAAATATAAAAAAAACTAAGTTGTCTGTTAGTGTCAGTAGTAGTCATGCGACAATGTACGGAAAACTTCTCTTAAAAACCAACAATAGATATCTTTCAGTAGATTAAACTATAATTTATTATATCACGAATGATGATGATGATGATGATGATGGCATAAACATTTTTAGCAATTCGACCATTCTCACAAAGCCTAACTCAGTAAATGATTTTGTTTAATTATTTGTTTATTTAGTCCATTTGTATGGCACATTACGGTCTAAACGCAAAATGACAAAGTCAATAGCGTGGACATATTATAAACAGCATTTGAGCCGTAATTGTTAAGGTGAATCGTAATTTGATCGACTGTTCTCGCAGCCCCGAGCCCCGACACGGTCGCCCGGCGGTGGCCCGCGGCGGGGGTGGCTGTAACGAGCGTACACGGCTAGTTTTAATTATGTAGCCATTCAATACCCAAATACCGGCATACACATATATACCTATATATACATGTACGTATAAAATAACGGCAATATACAAGGTATTACACGTTTCACGCTGTATACCGTATTTAGCAAGATAGGCAGAGGGAACCTAGTGTAAAGACTCCGCTTCCCACTTTCCGCCGTATTCTGGAGGCGTTGCCTGTTGAGTGGAGGAACTCAATGCCGCACTGTACCCCGACACCAGAGCAAAAAGATACTAAATATTTCTTTGCCTAAAATGAGAATCAAACCCAAAACTTATCACGTTTATAGTCATACGTTTTGGGTCCCTGGACCACGACTGGGCTCTTATATGAGATATTACGATGAGATATATTGAATTTACTAATATATTTTAGACGGCGCGGCGGTATTGGTATTGGTATAGGTATTGTAAATTTGTTAAAGTATTTGATTCTAATTTAAGTGAAATTAGAATCAAATACTTTTTCAATGATTTTATATATTTTTAAAAGACTTCTGTAAAAGAAGGAGGTTATCAATTCGACTGTATTTTTTTATGTTTGTTACCTTAGAAATTTTGATTGGGTCAACCGATTTTGATGATATTATTTTTTATCTGAAAAGTAGTGCTTCACGTGTGGTCCCATTTTAAATAATTAGGTCCATTTCTAACTATAGTATCCATGAAATAATAATATAAGTCTTAAATTTGCATTAAGTATGTGCGCGACAAATGGACGAATAATTCAATATCCCCGCCAACCGATTTTGATAATTATTTTTTATTGAAAAGGATACACTTCAAGAGTTTTATGGTAAACTTTCACCTTTATAATATTATAATATAAAAGTAAGATATTGAGACTCCTAAAGAAAAATATGTCTTATTTTTACAGGTCATTGTCGAGAACTCAATTTATTTTGCTTCACCAGTCACAGGTGGTTGTTCATTATGTATGTAAGTATACTTTAACACTAAATCGTGGAACGGTTGCTTGTATAGCTTATGTAGCACGTATAAATAGTGAGTGAGCTAGATTAACACTCGTACACGTTGTAAAGTTTGAACACTCATTCTATCCTTGTGATGAATTATATGAAATTACCAAATAAGGCCGTCGTGGCACAGTGGCACACGTGTGTGACTTTGACGACGGTTGTGGTTTCGATTTCCAATCGGGAGAATGAAATATTTAATATTTGCTCGCCGCTCGCCTTGTTCTAGTAACATGCTTTGTTACTAAGCGCAAAATAGGCGAAAAACGGAGAACAGATATCTTAACACTGGGTGTCATCTGCCTACCACCATTTTTTATTTAAATATTGTCAAATTAATAATATTTTACAAAATCTGTAGTAAAACAGAGAAGTCTAAATCAAAATGAATATATCAACCAAACTCTCAGCAGAATCTCAGTAAACTCTCAGCAGATACGCTTTATCGTGAGCTTCCCCTCACTCTATATAAATTAAAAATAACTTATGGATGAATAAAAATAACAATAATTTAATAACAATTTTTATATAAAAGAACAAAAATATGTATCAACTGAAATAAATCTGTGACAATCCAACATACTAATACGTAATAAAATATTTCTCGTAAAGAATTCTACAAAGAGATAAATAATCGCTTTAGGGGACATATCTCTCTATCTCTCTCTTCTCTTTGAATCTTTACAATAGGCTGGTGCACAACGGGCTTAATGTACTGTTTGCAGACTAGGATTACGGACGGGACCTGATGTATACTTGTACAGTAAAAATGCAACGAATCCTTTTAAGGGATTAATCAATTTCATTTTGGTGTATTTTAGATTTAAACAGTGACCTATGTGAGTTCGTTATACCCTATACATAATACAATAATATAATAAATTGATTATTGTATAATTATTATTGTATAATAATATAATATGAGGCCAGTCGTGGCGCAGGGGCACAAAGTGTGACTGTAAGCGCTACTGGTTGTGGTTTCGAGCCCCACTCGAAGAAATGAAATATATATTTAAATTTATATTTTCATTTCTTCGTTCTAAAGTTGAGGCAAAGCGCGGCGTTGACCTCCGTCACTCTACATGCAATGCCTGCAGAATATAGCGGAAAGTGGGGAACGGAGTGTCTCAATACTAGGTTCCCTCTAGTACCCTGCTGTGTGCGGAATACAACTTGAAGCTAATCTCCCGCGGTATCAGTAACGCGGATCAAGAAATTGAGACTGTGTTTTTATATTCTCGGCTATATTATTTTTAAATAGCGGATGTGGCCGGCAGTCGGTATGAGTAAAAAGATTCGATATCTTCCATTTCCTCGTCAGCTTTCTTTAAGTACTGTCAGCAAGTGCGGAGGAAGGGAATAATCTCAAAGTAAATATGACTCACTGACGCCGTAGCCGCCGCGCTAGGCATTTCTCTGTTCTTAGAAATAAATCGCGTTTTGTTGATGTTATTGTTTATTTTAACTATCACTAGGCAGTCATTGTAATTTTGAACTTTTAAGACATTTTCTTTTTGCTTGTTGTTATTTTAAAATGGTAAATTTAACTTAACTTCACACTTTATCCCTAGCGTGGTAGTCAGAGAGGACGAAGCGCCAAACGTACCTCTACATACCTCTTTCGCCTCGTCCACTGTCATCAACCTCTTCATACATGACCTCCCCGGGGGGTCCTCATGCTTTTTACGTGACCTTCCTCCAGTATCTTTAATACTGTGTATTCGAAGGTCAACCGACGTAGATGGTAATAAATTAGAAAAAACGTGCAAAAATTGTTTTCCTGCTTAAAATAAAAAAAAAATCGCCATCATTTGCTGCTTTAAGATTTAACGAGTAGTATTCGCGCGGGTCAGCTACTTTAAGTGGATGGTGCGATGTACGACCTTCTCGTCCCAAACAGGGCTACCTGGTTATTTATACTATACCTGAAGAAAAGCTGTAATTTAAATTGAAATATGTAGCACACTAGTGGCGCAGTGAAACAGCGTTTGGCTGTACACACATTGGTTGCGGGTTCGAACCAGACTCGCTGGTATTATAACCAAGCGTTAAATTTTACATCTGCGGCGGAAAATGGAGAACGGAATGTCGTGTCACTAGATTTTCTCTTTCGAACTGCCACGCGAAAAAAGGGTAAACTACTTTAAAAATGATTACCTGTGACCGCAGAGTCTTCTGTCGGGCTGTAACAAGGCGGGGCGACACTTGCCTCGGTGGGGCTGCATGGGGGCGGGCCATCAAGACGCTGGATATCCTTCTTCACCATGTAGCAGCGCGGCATCGCGGCCCACGCTGTTAAAAAAAATCCTAATTAAATAATTATACGATATAACTTTTACATTGCATTCTTTTATATTGCAGTGGCTAATATCATTTAAAGTGTTAAAAATAATGTAGAGACATGAAACACTAAAATAAATTTATCGTAAGACCCCATAATATATTCATAATCTCAAAGTGAATGTAGAATCACTCTCAATCAAAGTTTTGACTAAAATTATAAATCGTTAGCACGTCTAAATTAAAAGTGCACGAGCACTTCAGAACGACGCTACAATAAAAAAGACAACGACAAAAAGATATAACGATTTTTCGAATTGTACTCAATTTAGGCAATTATGAAGCTGGATATAAAATGGAAAAATAAGCTGCAGTTTATTAGTAGTGTATAGTATACAGCAGAGTTTCATTTTCGAGCATCATCTCTACATTTTATTAATGAATTATTATGATTTAATAAAAATTTGAAACGTGTAGGGTAGTAATGTTATTTAATTATTATTTGTATACAAACTAATTATACAATATTAAATTTATAAAATGTATTTGCAGTGATATGTAAAGCTTATGTATAAAGCTCCATTCCACACCTTCTAAGAATTGCAATAGTTATAAAATTATTATTTCATTTCAGGACTATTTCTAGGAACTACGCGAATAATGGGCACAATCACTTCGTTTCCAGAAGAAACACTCGCGCCTTTCAGTATGTGTTTTATTATATTAAGATTGCAGTTCAAAATGAATATTAATTTTTTATTCAAATGTTATATAATAAGACATAAGGAATATCATATAAATACGAATTTTTTTGTGAAAAAAAATTATGATTTTTAATATCAATTTACAATGTTTCAACTAGAATATGTACGAATTAAGATTCCAAATAAATTTTCGTAATAATGGACCTTTAAGTACTTAAGAGCTGGTTTATTGCTCCTCAGAACAACCAATAACTACAGACTAGCAACAAGTGCCCGATGCAGATTGTTGCTTTGACACCATTCTAATAATAAGAAATTAGGAATTATTATAGAACAATGAGAGTTTTAAAGACTTATGTTGTAAAAACTTATAAAAAAGGAAACTCTTGTACTTTATTTTAAAATGAAAAATATATA
Source organism: Heliconius himera (assembly GCA_021202915.1). NCBI lineage: Eukaryota > Metazoa > Arthropoda > Insecta > Lepidoptera > Nymphalidae > Heliconius > Heliconius himera. The sequence goes on from JAJHJA010000306.1 coordinate 70,175, forward strand.
TTTAATTTCCAGCCACAACTTTTTACATCTCCCCGCAGCTTCAATAATTGCTTCGAAACCAAACCTTTCCCAGTACTAGTAAAGTAGCAATACTAATGACTGAGACGAGCCAGTAACGTGGGAAGTGATAAGAAATCAACATATGCACAAAAGTTACGAAATTTAAAATTTATTTCGTCATATTTTAAGTGATGCACAGACAATTCTGGTTTTTAATTTATTTTGATGTACGAATAGTACTTATTAAGATAACTGTTGCTTCTGTTCGAATGGAGAGTGTCCGAACATTATATTTTCTCCGCCTACGCTGCTAAGTGAAAGAGTTACGGGAGCATAAAAATGAAGAGATACATTGAAAATACATATTCCGGTTACATAATTAAAATGTATGGGTAACATGAGATTCCCAATTATCATAATCATTTCAGTAGTTTAAAAGTTAGAAAAATATTATTTTATAAAAATTGTAACTTTGTAAATTAATATCTAAACCAACTTCACATATTAAGAAAATAAGAAAAAAATATTAATTGAGAACGTGACGTGACAAAGACGTATATATAAATTTAACATTTTGTGGAAAAGACTGTGGAATTTTTTTTCAGCTTCACGCTGTATATCTCACACAGCAGGGTAGGCAGAGGGAACCTAGTGTTAAGACACTCCGTTCCCAATTTTCACTGTCCGCGAGAGTTCTGGGGGCATTGAGTGTTGAGTGGCGGAACTCAACGCCTCGCTTTGCCTCGACACCAGAGCGAAGAAATGAAAATATAAATGTAAATAACCTTTTCATTTCCTCGATAGGGGATCGAACCCACAACGAGTCGATTTTACAGTCACACTTTGTGTCCCTGGGCCACGACTGGCCTAGTATAATAATACCTATATTATATCGTTTACATCTTAAAACAAAAATAACACCAATTTAATATTACATAAAATTAACAACATAGAGATTTCAAAATATATGAATAGCTACATATACTGATAGTGTAAATAATATTCGCGTAGACAGACGTCAGTGCACCGCCCGTCGGTCCGTCCGTCCGCATTTCAAAAACTCCCCCAAACTGGACGCAATACCTACCTACGTTGAGCGAAATTGTGCCCTATAGGTAGATGATCCGGTGACGGAACAGGTTCGTTATCGATTTGGGCTTCTATTAATATGTATATATGAATAAATCCTGTAATGTTTTTTTTAATATATTTTACTTTGAAAATAATATAGTGTTTCAAGGAGAACACTCACTTATTTATGTTTTTCTGTGAGGTACAATTTTCTTAAGAATCATGTTTGTAGTTTCAAGCGTCGTCGTAAAAACAAGGAAAAAAGCGAAATTTGAAGTACAGTTTGACATTTCAAACGGGAGTGTGGCGTGATTTTAAGTTCTACGAGTCTTGAGGATTACATATTATAGAAAGGTTTATACGGATACTAAGAGTTTATGTAACTTAGGTGTTGCATCTTGGCTTTGATTTAGCTTGCAAAGCCATAAGATATTCAAAGCAAATACATTTTAGATTATATCTACTTATATATATATAATATACATTTTTATGTTATTAGTAGTCCATCATGCCGAAAACTAGCGAGGAAATATTATTTCTACGCTAGAGGCAACGTTTTCGAAATCTTACCCATGTAAAAATAGTTTGAGAATGTGTTTAAGTGAAACTAGATTAAAAAGAACTTGAAACTAAAATACTTTTAACTACAGATCTATAATTATAAATGCTAATATAAAATAAATAAAAAAACACTTTATAATATTAATCGATAATATAAACCTCGGTACACGTAAGGGTTTAATGGTAAACCACTAAACCTAAATGGCTGGTAGCTCTACCGCAATATTATAATATCACGAAAATATTAGGGAAATATTGAGCATTCGCATTAGCTTGTGCCTCCGCACAGTTGTATGGAAAACAGTAAAATTTAGAAAATAAATTGTTGACATATTTACGCAGAGCCCATATTTGAGGCCAGTCGTGGCGCAGCGGCACAAAGTGTGACTGTAAAACCGACTGGTTGTGGGTTCCATCCCCACTCGAGGAGATGAAATATTTACTTAAATTTATATTTTCATTTTTTAGCTCTGTTGTCGAGGACAAGCGCGGCGTTGAGTTCTGCCAATCAACACGCAATGCCGCCAGAATCCGGCAGAAAGTGGGGAAAGGAGTGTCTTAACACTAGGTTCCCTCTGCCTACCCTGCAGTGTGCGGGATACGGCGTGAAGCTGATTTATTTTATTTTTACATATTTACTCAAATTTGCCTTATCATTTACTTCTACTGCAAATTAAAAGGTAAACGTAACTATATATCGCGAACAAATACTGCAATTTTTAATCAGATTCAATTTTACAAGAAAAAAATGGCTAACAGCTTAAGATAATATTTAATAACTTTATGAATTAATATGTTTGATATTTAATTATTAGTTTAAAAGTGGTTTTAAATCGCTAATGCTCACAAGTACAGTAGTATTTAAATAAACTTATAAATATCAAAGGTATAGAATAAATAAAATAATATTAATAGTAAGGCAGAGCACATAGGAATATAATAAAATAAATGTGAATGATGGAACTCAACGCCGCCCTTTGCCTCGACACCAGAGAGAAGAAATGAAATATAAATAAATATTTTAGTGGGGATCGAACCCATAAACAGTCGATTTTACAGACGCACTTTGTGCCTCTGCGCCACGACTGGCCTAGGTATATAATGCAATGTTTATAATAAAATAAACTAAACAACAAAAAAAAAACAAATACAAAAAAAATCTATTAATACTTATATCCTTCGGTGATCGCGATGAGACAAGATGAGACAAGTAGAGATCACTGTAACTTGATTTGAGTTAAGTAACTCTTCTCACTGAATGTTTCTCACAGATTTTTATACACAAACAAACACACAAATTTATGTTCCCTTCCTCTTTTGTAAATAAAACACGAGGTCTTGCACTTCGAAAGTCATCACACAAAAGAAAGGTAAACGTTTAATTTTAGATTTGGTAAACAAAGTTATTTTTATACACTTACTTATACGGATAAAATTTTCGTTATATTAAATTTACAAGTACTTAATCACTATAATAATAATAATAATAAAATTAAAACTATATTTAAGTTTCAAATATGCAATTAATTCACATTCAAATATGTCAATCACTTAATATATCTACAGTTTATAGTTAATAATCGTAATGCGAAACTTTTAAACTAAATTTAAATTAAACAACAAACGAACAGACACGTATTTTTCTTATAATAGATCAAATCTATGAATAAATTTATTGTCAACAGGTTATATTTCAAAATATGTTAGTACAGGTAGCACCTGTAGATCGTCGCAAGGTACCGTCAGCGAGGCACGTCCGACAGCATCGACGCGGCGTTACACTCTAAACTACTGAACAGGAGTCACTCTTACATGCATTATGTACCAGGCCGGTCCCAGGTATCTGCATAGTATGAGGGCCGGGTTCCCCTAGCTGATGACATGACATCAGACACAATCCAGGATTTTCTATTCAGGATTATAACTTTAGTAGTGTCCCGTATGGTCTTGTCCAATACAGGACACTATTAACGTTATATGTAGATACTATCTATCAACTTTTCCGAATGTATATATATATATATTTTTTAAGACATTTATTACATTTTAAATGGTATTGTGTAAGAGTGTGTCGTGTTGATGATATTAAGGAATGTTATTTAATTAGACACCGAACGTAACGAATATTTATTTAATATTATTCCAGAGTATTATGAGAAAATTGGCTTATTCATTATTTTAGTATGATACAAGTTTAGCCACGTCTAAAATTTCTAACGTAGCGGGGTTTGTACCCAAGCCTCTTGGAAACCGTCCTAGCGCTCTGATTACTAAGCCATACGTTCTCATTTAGTCAAAATTGGAATTCTTATACGCTTCATCCAAACTTATTTATATTGTTGGCATCTCTGCAGGGAGATTTTTATAAATTTACGCTTCCCAAAGACAATTAGGTATTTAGAATTATCATTAGGTAAGAGGAAATGCTATATATATGTCTATATATAATAAGACAGTAAAAATATTTTTTCTGTACATTTAGTAATTTTGACTGAAATGGATAGAGGGACACTTAAAAAGAATAATAGAAAGCAAAAAGATTTTTTTTTAATTTCTTCTGTCTGTCCGTCAGTCTGTCGATATTTTTGTCCATATTTTTCTCTGAAAGTACTGAACTGATTTACTTGAAAATTTCACCAATTGCTTTGTTCTAACTCAACTTAACTAATAAAGTTTGGTTCATCAAAATCGGTTCATTAAAAAAAGTCATTTGAATGAACTCAAGGCATTAGTTTGCCTGCGAATATTATACAGCAATCGCGCTGGTAAAATTCTTGGATAAAGAATGACATTCGAAACGTCTTGGTTATATGACTGTTGATAAAAATATATATTTTTGAAGCACTATTATACAATATTTTATGCAATAAAGTAAACGAAATTGAATTGTTAGTGGATATTACCTTCATAAATCATAGCAGTTAAGTTTAAGTCTTAATTAATTCAACACAGAAATAAAGAACGATTTGATCTTGAAAGAAATATGAAGTAAATATAAAGAATTTTTTGGTTCGTTCGTTCGTTTGAAATAAGTCTATATAAAAATGCCAAAAAGCATCCTTTCCATGTGTACTGTAATAACTACATATTTAGCAATTGTACATTTAGCTAATAATACCTATATGTAACTAATTTAAAAACTGTACAGGAGTTAAAATGCAATCATTACAGTTATTTTACAAAGAATGTTATGAATCATTACCCAAATCAATTATTTAACATTAAAGGCTGTTTCTGAAGCAGTAAATTAAATTATTACCTGACATCAGCACATTTAACAGAATTTTAAAAAACATAACATAGGTAAAAAGAACGTAATGTTACAAAAATATACGTATAGTATACGTATAATGAATAATTAGCTTTATGTATATTTTATAAATCAAATATCAACATTGGTCGTATTTTTTAGTCCGATAAACAAAAATTCTTATAGAAATTACCATAATGTCGTAAAAAAATCATATTAGAATATTATAGATTAAAGTAATAAAAAATCATACTAGAAGTCATTGTAGTTGTCAATCAATTCTGCTTATTAAATCAATTATCATGTAGTTTAAGCGGGCGAAGCCGCTGGCGAGCCGCTAGTATTATATATTTTTACATATTTAGTATGAATTTCTATATCTTTTTCTTTCATATTCTTTTTCTCTACACTTTTTGAATCCTAATTTAAATCTTTTTTTTTTAGTTTCGCATTGTATCCCGCACACAGCAGGGTTGGCAAAGCGAACCTAGTGTTCAGACATTCCGTCCCAATTTTTCCGCCAGATTCTGGAGGCATTGTGTGCTGAGTGACGGAACTCAATGCCGGTTTTGCCTCGACATCAGAGCGAAGAAATGAAAATATTAAATATTTAAATTCCTCGAGTGGAAATCGAACACGCAACCTGTCGCGTTTACAGTCGCACCCATATACCCCTGCGTCACTACTGGCCTCAAATGCTTAATAATTATGTATCGATTTTTGAATTATGCTGGACTACTCACCCTACTATTATATTTTCATTTTATTTAAATATTCGCTTTGTTCCTTGGTAAAGTCCGCTTATCGTGCTCGATAAAATATTTGATACAATCTTGATTTTTATTAAATAACGAGACTAACTTTCATATTTATCTTATAATTTCAAAATAAGCAAATTATTTATAAAAGTGTATTTAACAATACAAAACATTTTACTTAATTCCAATTCCACTTCCATCCTATAAACATGTGCATGAATAAATAAACTGAACTTTTCAGAAATCTACGTTTTATTAGAAAAATGAAATTTCACATTTAGCCCTGAGGTAATCTGGCGCCCGGCTCCACAAACATACCCTTTGCACTTGCACACACCCAACAAGTGTGCAAAATTATCATTGCCTTATAGCAGTCGAGGCCCGAAAATATTTTTTTTATTATTTGGGGACTCTCTTTATTATATTGGGGACGGGGAACCACAATACAAGCTGTTCAGAGGCGAAATTAGAGAATGCAAAAATAATATACACTTAATCGTTTTTTATTTGTAAATTATCATGTATGAAGAGGTTACAACAGTGGACGAGGCGAAAGAGGTACGTAGAGACCGTAGCGTTTGACGCTCCGTTCTCCCTGACTACCCCGCTAGGGATAAAGCGTGAAGTTAGTTAGTTATTAATTATTTGTAAATTAATTACAAATTACAACACAATGTAATATGTTTTTTGTTCGAATGCGGTGATAGTAGTTATTTTTTTGTTAGTTTTGCTTTATTTCGCCTGCAGATTTCAAAAGATTTATATAGATTCGTTTAAGTACAAATCCTTTCAACGTATTGTAGTCTACAAAATTCAAGCTAAGTTTTAGTGCTCATTTCATTCAAAGATTCTTCAAAGGGAAACTACAGCCCAAGAACATTTACTGGTTGGCCCAGTTTTAATTATTAAAGATGTAATTATTTGAAGTTCTTTATTGTATGATATGATTCTTTTTCTTAATTTACAAAGACCAAATAATAAATAACAATACAAAATTATAAATATATAGTTTCTTTCTGGTTCCGCTTTTCACGCGTAGCAGCTAGGGCGAAGAAAATGTTATGGTACACACCATTCTCCGCTTTCCAAGACACTAGAGTTATCTTTTTTTTTATGGAAAAGACAAGGCAAACAAGCGTTCGTGTCACCTGATGTTAAGTGATCACCGCCGCCCACGACTCCGTGCAGCACCAGAGGAGCTACAGGTGCGTTGCCGGCCTTCAAGATGGGTTGGGCACCGGAGTGGCATAAAGCCACTACTTCACGCCGGTTTTAAATGCCGGGGTGGTAATGATCCGGTCGAGTCTGCCCAAGCGTGTTGCCATTGCTGGCGACGTGACTCTACCACACGTACTTTGGTCGCCTCTTACGACACCACCAGTACCAGGATGATTCTTTTCTAGAACTTGTATTGAGTAGCGGAAGTTGAAAACAATCATACCTCTGAATTGAGATTGAGATCATGAATTCGAGCTTACACGGTATACAACTATCTCACGAACTACATAGAATAACTAAAAATTTAAATAAATTAAACTAATAAATTTTAATGATAGACAAATGACTAGTGGCCTACAAATGATAGTAATTTCTGAAACGCACGAACGCACAGATAAACTAACAAAAAACATGAATAAACATCATTGATTTTGGTTTCTATTACATTAATAAATGCCGCCAATAATAGACTCTTTAATATATCTTCCATGTACAGACAGCGATCACCTACAATTTTAATATTTGTAATGTCCCTAAGTTGTGAATATAATTTTCAATCAAACCGGCTATACGCATTCAAACCAATATAAGTTATAAAATAAACTAACGAGAGTACGTTAAAGTATGTAAGTAAGTTATAAAACAAGCTCAGGGTGATTAGTGCGGCGCCGCTCGTGCACTGTACACTACCTGCACGTATCTACATACGTCCAAAGCTTTGCTAACCTTTAATAAAATTTATTATCTAAGAAAGCAACAATATTTGCTTACGAAAAATATTGAAATCCATTACCTTAATCTATATTGGCGTTGGATTTTAAGTAATAAATATTCTTACACATAAAAATTTTGGCATTTAGACATTTAAACACTAAGAAATAAATAGCATTTTACACATTTACAATCTCTTTATATAATAATGCTATTCAATATTAAAATCGGCATTGGACGTTTTCAAATTTGCGTATAGCTTTTATCTCTCACCCCTATATTTGAATGTTTTCAAACTCCAAAGCCCTAGGTAAGTATGTAGGTGAGGCCTACAATACCTACAATTACAAGGGGACCACGTTAAGGGAGGAAGGTATTTATTTCACTTTATAGTAAATTGTTGTCTAATAAAAGTTCAAAGGTAATAAAATATTAACGGTTTCTTTCCATAATTTGGACAGCATCGAAGTTTATATATTATTTTAAATATTACTTCGTGTACCAAATGCTGTCTATAAAAACCTAAGTTTATATTTCAAATTATATTTACATAAAAATTAATTTGTTAATTGTCTGATCGATTTCGATTGTCTGTATAGTGTTTAATATGTCACAATGAAAAAATCTTAAAAGCGAAAATTCTAAATATTGTTAGTATTTATAATAAACGTTTCATAATAAAAAAATAAATAAATGCAAAGCCGAGGGAGGCCATCGTAGCGCGGGGGCACAAGCGTTATTATTTATTATTAATTTCTTTTTGAGTTGAGTTCCGCCACTCAACAGGCAATGCTTCAAAAATTCGGCGGAAAATGAGGAAACACTGAGTGTCTTAACACTTAGCGTGAACCTTAAAAAAGGAAATACAAACATTCAAATCACAAACCATGTCATACTCTACAATAGGCAGGGCAGGCGGAAAAATTCAATTCGACGACAGTTCAGTTATTCAGACAAATCGACCCCTTCCATACATATCTAACTTACGCGAATACAGTGACACCGGATTTCAACAATTGTGCAAGCGACAGTAACACTCTTGTACCTTTATAGTTACCCTCAAACAGCTAAATACATCTTCAATGCTTTTTCATACAGTTATATGTAAACTTACTAGATATGCTTTTTATTGTAAATGCCAGTACGGCGACATGGTCATGTTTTCTTAATCCAAAAATAAACTTTTTTTAAAGATTTTGCAGCCGTTCGAGCTTACACAGTAGTTCCTGAGACAGATCTAAGAAGCACGAACTAGCATAGTCTAAAAGAGGTAAAAGGAGAGCATGGGCCATTGATATTTTGGTCTTTAAGGGCAAGAGGTTATTCTACCTGGTTCCCTGCGCCACGACGGTCTAAAGTGAATTGAATTTCAGCTGCTTATAAAATTGTAAGTAGTTGTAAAAGCCGTCTCAATATTCGCACACTAATACCTATTCGAGTATACCGACGCCAACTTTGAGCAGTGGACGAGAACAGGCTGATGATTATAATACGTATTCTTAAAGTAGTCTCTTTGACAACAGCAATAAAAAAAATCTATAAAGTAAGACTCCAGAACTAGCTGTGTGCACAAACTTATACAAAAATTTCAAAGTAAGAAAACAATATTTTAATTACTTCATTTTTGTAATAAATGTAATGTATGTGTTTATGTTATTGATATCTATGCGTAACTGCGTCTGACGAAATATATAAAGGTAGCTTGATTAATTTCTTTAGGTATGGGTCCCGTAACAGGAGCACTGACGCTTCCAACCTGTAGATTATATATAATTTGTCGTTAAAATCAAAATCATAAATCAGCTTCACGCTGTATCCCACACACAACAGGGTAGACAGAGGGAACCTAGTGTTAAGATACTCCGTTCCCCACTTTCATCTTCAAATATTTTCCCTTGAGTGGGGATCGAACCCACGACCAGTCGGTTTTACAGTCACACTTTGTGTCCCAGCGCCACGACTCGGCCTCTAACTACTTCAAAGTAAAGAAAATTGAAAAATAATAAATAGAACTATATTTCGCAGATTCATTCTTCGCGATTTATTGCAAATTGTTGTTAGATACGCCCACGTAGCAGCCATCCACGGATGTTCAGAGGTAGTCAAGAAAAAATATTTTCACACTACCGTCATAATACCTTACCTCATTCCTGGTATGACATCTTACTTCATTCTACGTTTCCATATCGTAGTCATCGCACGAGCCACAAATAAAAGTTCTTATATTTTATTTTGTCCGTTCGAGTCTTCGTACTAAATGGTTCCTCTTGTGTTTGCCCATATTATTAAAGTATAAAAATATATATTTTAACAAGATGGGCAAACACAAAAAGAACTATTCAAGGAGTAAAGAAAAGAAAGGAATTCGTTGAATTATATTGCCGAGTTCCGATAGTGAACATGACGGTACAATGATATTATATTAACAAGTAGGGGTTGATTCTGCCACAATACTTAATTTTGTACTCATATACCTTACACGAATCGATATAAGCAAGAAGCGGAGTTTGTGTCTGTCGATAATTAATAACTGTACGATATTTTTTTTATTATTGGTACAAAATAGTGATGCGAACTAATAGTAGGGCTGATTTTACAATAATTATTTTAAAAAAATTGTACTCCTTTAAAGTAAATCGATGTGAGCAACCAGAAGGGTTATCTCTCTCGATAATTAATAAAATTATTGAATACTGTGATGCGAGCGGCGATCTTGTGTCGTATCTGTCACAAGTAGTTTTTCTATTGAACATTTAATTTCAATATTTTTATAAAATACGTGTTATTGAATTGTTAGTGATGCGAGCAACTTATAGGGTTGTCTCTGTCACATACAAATCTTTGTGTATTACTTCTATATTTATTTTAAATATATATACGTATGTATATATCTTTTATGATAACAAATTAAATGATGGAAAATATGAAGTAGAAGGTATTAAATAAATAACTTAGATAATTCTTAAAAAAGGTGATAATTTTTTTACAATTAAATTTAAATCTGTCTCAACTTAGACATTTTTACTGACTAAAGTGACCAATTTATTATTGGGAAAGACAGAACTATTACTTATATATAATAGTTAAAACTGTTAGCAACACTGTTTACAATCACTGTAATTCTCATTGTATACAGACTATTTTTGTTAGCACCAGTTTTAACTACTCTATAAAATTCTAATACAATAAAAAAAAAATCCAAAAATGAAAAAGTGATTGTTTCAAACAAAAAAAAATAAATAATAAAATTATTTTTGTAAAATAAAACGCCTACATAAACCTATACATAAACCTATCAAAGGGAAACCGCCGCATACGTGTCATTCCAAAATCGAGTCTTAGGTATTGGCGTCAAAGCTCTAACTTTTAGTAGCATTTTTGTAGTAGTATGTGTTTATGTTATTGATATCTATGCGTAACTGCGTCTGACGAAATCATAAACATCGTGAAATGAAAAAAAAATCCTAACCTGTTCAGGTATCTTGATTAATTTCTTTAGGTATTAGGGTTTAAATTATTTTACCCTATATGCTGTTCTCGTAAAAGGAGCGCTGACGCTTCCAATTTGACCTTTAAATCAAAATCATAAATCAGCTTCACGCTATATCCCACACACAGGAGGGTACACAGCATGGTAGGCAGACAATAACTCTTCCAATTTCTGTGTGTATATATGTAAATTATATTAAGATCGTACCCTTTATTCTTATAGAAATATTAATAGTAATCACTATACCTAATAAAAAATCAAGTGTTTTGCATTTCGATGCTTATCTTAATTTTTATATAGAAAAAACAAAACATTTGCGGAATTTAATGAATCAATTTATTTTATTCGCATTATAAAACCATATTCAAAGAGTCCTCACAAAACGTTAGGACTATAACAGTGGATAAAAATATTTAAAAAATTTAGCTAAATAAACACAACAATTGATAACTTCCTTCTTTTACAGAAGTCGGTTACAATAGATTTTGTCTCGTTGTTTTTGGACTCTGAATAACTATAATTTGAAATAAATCGCTAAGAATGTAGCTGCGAAATATAATGAATTTCTTATGTATCTTCTATTGTAATAATAAATAAATAAATAAAAAATAAAAACTAACTTACATGAACGTGCAATTCAAACATAACTATTTGAGCAGCTTCATTCAAATACTATAACCAACCCTTTAAAATAGAGAAATAAATTTGGTTTTCGTCCGGCATTAATCATAATGAAGTAAGATGTCATATCAGTAACGAGGTGAACTTGTGAAGTAAGGTATTATGACGGTAGTAAGAAAAAAATTTTTTTGACTACCTCTAAATATCCGTGGATGGCTGCTGCGTATAATTTGTTATAAATCGCTTCGAATGAAGCTGTTCATATAATTGGACTTCACTTCGTAAGTTCGTTTAATCATTAAATAGAATAAAACAAATGTATTATGGACTAATCGAAAAACTCTACAGTAAAAATTATATGAATATATCCAGTAACACTCGCACCGTCAAGACAAATCGGTTCACTGGTTTAACAGTTGCAAGGGAGCAAGGAAAGGGACATACATACATACATATATACACGCAAAAAACATAACCTTTTACGGTAAAAATAAATTCCTAAATTGGCACCGACTCCCAAAATAACGGATTTTCAAATATTTATAAAATTATTTTTGAACTTCATTCCTCTTATATTTGTGAAGCATTGCTGCAATTACATTAAATAGTTAATGAAACAAATTAGTTTTCTAATAGTATGCTTTAAAGTATCTTTCACTTACTAATTTGGTCGTAATTTTTTTATTTTAAAATTTTAATTCTTGTAACTTGGATGACTTTGAAGTGTAAAAAATCCATTAAGTACGAGTTAGTCTCGCCCACCGAGGCTTCCGTATCGATATCAAGATAGAAACAGAAAGAAGAGAAACAGGACAGTACAATTTCAGTCATAATGCATCTACTTATTTTGTTTGAAACTAACTACAAATATAAGTTTGTAACATTTTTTTCTATGTATTACTTATAAATTTTCACATTTCGAATTTTTTTTTCTATGTTTGTAACGTAAATTCTCACTTCATGCCAAATTTCATAGGTGTATGTTCACGAGAAGTACCTTTTAGATTTTATTTACGCCGTGAAATTCATTTAAAATGCTACAAAATCGATGCATAAATGCTCGTATTTTTAATTGCATTGGCTTAGAAGCTTGATTTTTTCAGTGTCTACAGGGTCTATAGACTTACCCTTTAAGATATAGAACCCAAAAAAGGCAAATTTGATGTTCAAAAGTACTAATTTGGTGTTGAATTCGGCGATTTTAACGTTACTATAAAATCTATCAAAATCATATGATTCTCGATTTTGAACGTAACCGGATGAATTTGAAATTTAAAAAGATGAATGGTTGACGCGTAAAAATATGAATTTTAAGTTCAAAATCTATGTTTAATAATAATATTTTTAATTGTTTCACCTTCCCGCTCTAGATAACGCGCGATGTTGGCTTTCGCTACTCAACATATAATATCTAGAATTTGGATAGAAACAGAAGGTGAACCTAGTGCTAAGACACTTTGTTCCCCACTTACTGCCGAATTCTGGAAGCATTGCATGTTGAGTGGCAGAACTCAACGCCGCGCTTTGCCTCGACACCAGAGCGAAGACATTGCGTGCTTAGTTGCCGTCTTATTACCACAGCGAGCAAATTAAATTATTAAACAATTCATATCCTCCAGTGGAAATCGAACCTACAAACGTCGTTTATAGTTATTGCGCCACATAAGCGGGAAAATATCTATAATTCTAGTTAGGTACATATTAAGCACAGACGTTCAAAATATTGACAGAGAGCACTGGATTAAAAGATATCAATTACTCAATTTTCTGGTACAAGCTTATACGCCACTCTAATCCGTAGCAGTCCGTAGCATATTCCATTTTAAATTTTTTAGCCAATACTCATAGAACTGTAGGACTTATACTATGCTTCCTTTGAATGATAGATTTACATTCTTGCTGTTTCATCTAATTCTAATTTCTTTTTTTTTTTAAATATTGTATATACCTCCCGAGACTGTTGTGGCATAGTGGCACAAGCGTGGGACTGTAAACGCTACGGTTGTAACTACGCTACGACATGAAAAAATAATATTTTCAGGGCAGAAGGGTAAGCAGGGTAAAGGGGAATAGGGAAAAGTAAAATAGGGAACCTAGTGTTAAAACCCTAGGTGCCCGGCTGTATACGGGATACAGTGTGAAGATAAAAAAGAAAATAATACTCTCTTGTGGTAGGCTTAGCTAAAGTAACAAAGTTGCAATGAACAAGGAGAAAATCACAAAGCAAGTACACGGTGTACCGCCTCACCAGTGCAGGTAGGCCGCCGATACTTGTTTTACTAACTTCAATACATCCATTTCGTTCCTTTATTATTATTATTTTCTACAAACCAATTATGTTAATGGAAATCAGATAATGCATTCAAGGGCATGTATTATTATTTATTTATATCTTCATTTCTTGTCTCTGGCACCAAGCAAAAGGTTCGGCGTTCTGTTACGCCACTCAACTTGCAAATTCGGCGGAAAGCGGGAAATAGAGTGTCTCTTCCTACCCTACTCTGTGCGGGATATAGCGTGAAGCTGATTTGATTTATTTTTTATAGTTTATTATATAAAGCTTTAATATGGCTTCTTAACAGAGATTGTAATCAAGTGTTAGCTGTCGAGCAATCACTACTCGTACTCTATATACTTTTTTTAAGCCCTTCCTCAACATAATAAATTAGGTTAGGAAAAATAATAATAGTAAATATTAATTATTTTTAATTACCCGTAAGAGATCACAGATAAAGTCGCCTTCGCATGCTACAATTGTATTCCTACGAATATATTGTTCTTTTTTATTTTACTTGACATTTTTATTTTATCTATCTATAATTTAAAAGTTTAAAGGAAGCTAGGTATGGATGTGGTATATGAGCTAATAAATTTATTGTTCAATACATAATCAATTTATTTGTCCTTCAGGGTCTTAGAAACCTAAATATACGTAAATGATTATTTTATAGACTACCACAATTTATTTTTTTCTTTAACGAAGCATGTTAAACTAACGTTCGCCTCCTTTCATAACTGACGTAGTTCAAAGAGATTGTTCTTCTTTTTATTTTAACCGCATTGTAAAAAGGAAATGAGTGGTGGTGACAATGCCCGCAATTCTTTCTTTTTTTTTGTATTAATTTTAAATTTTTCTGTTTCTCAAGTTCCACTATTCAAGATTCGTTTGCCCACTACTAAATATCAACACATACCTATTATGTAGCTTAAAAAATGCAGTGTATTAAAAGTTTTTAATTTGCCCTATTCCATGGCCAAATGCGAGTCGGTTTCGATTGAGGCCACTTAAGGTATTGATTACTAACACTTACCCAAAATTTCACTATCAGATATCCGCATCAAAAAATGATTTTGTTTTTTCATATTGTTTGTATAATTTACTATATAGCGAAACTTGCTGACTAATTTGTTGAAACTAGTCTACAAATTCTCTCAGAGGAGGAAGGAACTTCATTAACCAACGTCACCATGATCTTTTTATGACTTATCTATAGACATCTCGCATTTATTAGGTTTGATGTAAAAAATATTTTGGACTTTTAGTTTAATGTATAGGAGACTGAGCCCCCTCCCTTAATTTTATATTTTTTTATTTTTGTGTATAAATCGAAGAACAGTTAACAGAATTTTTATATATTATATTTTTAAATTTGTGCCGTGTGATCCCGGCTTAGAATAAGATCATCCTGGTACTGGTGGTGTCGTAAGAGGCGACTAAAGTACGTATGGTAGAGTCACGTCGCCATCAATGACAACACGCATGGGCAGACTCGACTGGATCATTACCACCCCTGGCCACCCATTTAAAACCGGCGCCAAGTAGTGGCTTTATGTCACTGCGTTTCGCATCAGGTAATGATCATCAATATGAAGATAATCATCAATCCCACCTTTAAGGCCGGCAACGCACCTGTAGCTCCTCTGGTGTTGCACGGGATCGTGGGCGGCGGTAATCACTTACCATCAGGTGACCCGAACGCTCGTTTGCATTGTCTTTCCATAAAAAAGAAAGAATACATCTACGTACCGTGTACTGTGTAGACCTAATAGTTTCGCAATAAAATGACTGTAATCTAGGCGGACTTGATATATCTGCCCCTGGACTAAGATCTCGGTATTGCGGGATCCCGTATAATTTACCAATCCTGCGAGTTGAGATATTAAGGGTGCTGGATCTGCGGGATTGACGGGTCTGGGAAGAAGTATAAACAGGACCTTTCACGAGTGCGACAATAGCCAATGAAGAATTTTAGAAGTCCGATTTAGCCTTACTTTGCGAAAGGAGTTGATGTAAAGTTTATGGTCACCATGTATACTTCACCCGTCATCATATTAGTCCAGTCAATTTAGCCGTAAAAAGGACTGACTGTATACGCAATGAAGAGATACACAATGGCAGGTGCGTGGATGTCACGGTGAGAATGAAGAAGAACATGTTCAGGTGGTTTTGGCACGTCGAAAGTGATGAAAAAAGAATAAGAGATGAAAGAATGACAATAAGGTTTTATGATGATAAAGTGTGTAGTAAGGAAAGGTACATAACAAAGGTAACATAAAATAAAAGAATGGCAGAAGCATTTGGCTGTAAACTTGAAGGCTAGATCCTACATTCCATTAAATTCTAAAGTAGACCTACTATATTAAAACACTCTAGGTGTAATATCTCATAGGTGGCGCGTAAACGTGTGCATATTATGAAGAATACAATTCGAGTAAATTTTGTAATCGCTATTTCCTAGAAATCGTAAATTTCAAGAAAAAAAAAAATATAACCAATTTTTGTAAATATCTCTCAATAAAATATCAGCTTCACGCTATATCCCGCACGCAGCAGGGTAGGCAGAGGAAACGTAGTGTTAAGACACACCGTTCCTCACTTTCTGCCGAATTCCAGAATTCGGCAGAAAGTGAGGAACGGAGGCACTGCGTCTTGAGTGGCAGAACTCAACGCCGCGCTTTGCCTCGAGACCAGAGCGAAGAAATGGAAATGGGAATTTAAGTAAATATTTCATCTCCTCGAGTAGGGATCGAACCCACGACCAATCGGTTTTACAGTCACACTTTGTGCCCCTGCGCCGCAATTGGCCTCATTCTCTGATTTATTTTTAACATAAAAGTGAACTTTGACCTTGAATAACATTTTTTGCAAGGCGTGGATGAAAATGGAATTTTCACTATTTCATTACAATGGTTCTGGAACTTCAGCTTTCTCC
Source organism: Heliconius himera (assembly GCA_021202915.1). NCBI lineage: Eukaryota > Metazoa > Arthropoda > Insecta > Lepidoptera > Nymphalidae > Heliconius > Heliconius himera. The sequence continues at coordinate 87,068 of JAJHJA010000306.1, forward strand.
GAATTTATGCAAGTTTAATGTCTAATTTAAGTTCAATTGACTCGACTTTTAAATTTTATAAAGAAAAAATGACTTTCTGTGAATTAATGGGGAAATATTTATTTATAACACTTTATAAGGAATATCACTGAGTATTGTGATACCGAGGGCCTATTTAATGCTAATAGCAATACATAAATAAAAGTCTACGTTGGTTAAATTGTTGATTTATTTAGTTTGTATTAATAATAATATTTTCTAAACGCGGGATTCCGCAAATACCAGGATTTCGCAGAATTGAAAATTTTCAGCACCGAGATTGTATTTTGACTGCGGGATTGGATTATTGGAATATTGGACTGAGATCACCAGGATACCAAAGGAAGCGATGCTTGGATGGCGTGAGCCGTGACGTAAAAGTCAATGGAATAACTACCAAAAACGTTAGGGACCGTGCAAAGTAGAGTCGCTTGAATATGAAGGCAGGCCTGGACACAAATAACAGGATTAACGCCAGGAGGAACAAGACAGACATAACGAATCTATTCAATTTATCGGCACAAGCTGTTATTTAAATGAGTTAGGCACCAATGTCTCTTTCTACATCTATTTAGTATCTAGTTGCCAACTACTAAGGGTGTTGACAAGGAGAGATGTAGCTGGAAATAACTGACCACTTCTCTCTTCTCTTAAGTTTTTTTTGAAATAAGTGCTAATCATCGTGAAAAACTATAAGAGAATTGTTAGACAGAGAGAGACGTATTCGTTAGTGGTCGTAATAACGGACCATTCAAGCAAAACCGGTTTTTTCGATATTTCAGGATTTAACAAAATTTGTATTTATCAAGCCTCTTCTTATTTAAGTTTGATTTAAGTTAGGTGGATATTTTCAGGGAAATAGTAAATTAAAATATATCTACTAAATAATAAATATTCTAAGAATCATAAAACAGTTTAATTATGACTCAGTTTAGTCTAGCGTCAATAAACGTTTGAGATCAAAAGTAAAATATTCATCAAATATAATATTAAATTGTTTTAATGTTATAATTTTTTTTTACTATACAAATCATTATAAATATTATTTTAACATTTTTAAAACAAAAATACTAATCAACCTTAACAATAAATACTACTAGTAACCTATATATATAAAAGGACTTGTGCTGACTGACTGAGGTAAGACGCACGCAGAGCCGTAACCGCTGATGGTAGAAACGTGGAATTTGGGCAGATGTTTATTTTCATATTCTGGACATCCACTAAGAAGGGAATTTGAAAAATTTTAACCCTAAAGGGATGAAATAGGGGTTGAAAGTTTGTATGGAAAAAAATTTAATCTGTACCGATTTTTATAAAATTTGAAATTCAGACTCTTAAAAATATTTCATTGAACACGTATTTCATGGTTTTTAAGAATTCACCCCCTAAGGGTTCAAATAAGTTTATATGGAAAAATCTTTAAATTGCCACCGATTTTTATAAAAAATTAAATTCAGACTGTTAAAAATATTTTATTGAACACGTGTTTCGTGTTTTTTTTTAGAATTCACTCCTAATAGCGGGCGAAGCCGCGCGCGCCCTCTAGTAGATTTATATAATGTAAGATTTACCATAATGCCTCATACTTTGCTGCACAATGCTAATTAATCAAAGCTTAAACTTCTATATTCAGTAGCATACAAGGTGTAATTAAAATTTAAAATAATCAAGAATCTTAATTCATCTTTGATTGAGCAATGTAATGAAATCGTAGAAACAACAACATATCTAAACTTTGCTTAGTCAATCTTGATGGCAAGTGTTAACACAAATGATCACAAGAAGAAAAAGCTCAAGCCATGTCTATTTTTATTATAACGTATACAATAATTTTATATCTTAAAGAAGCTTGAATTAAAGTGCAGGTATTAGTGTCTTAATTTTTATTTTAGTATCGAAATCCCAGATACTGTAGAAAAAATTAAAACCAGTATTTGTAAGACCTATTTTTCGTCCGTATCCCGGTATTTTTATTGCAATTATGTAATAATTATGTATACAATGAATTATATAATAATTTATTGTGTACGAGACCGCGAGCAACGAATTTTGAAGAAAAAATTTACATTCTGAAATTTTACATTATGTTTAAAAAGGTTGGGGTTTTCGAAAAGACGGAATGCAAGGTCAGTATAAATGGTAAGATATTATAACAAGTGAATGAGTTGGTACATTTGGGAAGTACGTTCTGTAGAGATCGAAGATACGAGATGGATGCGGAAAGGCGTATTGCTGCCGGTAACAGGGTTATGGGAGCCTTAGCTGCATTGATGAGACGGCGAAACGTCAGCATAGCTGCACGTTTAGCCGTACACAATGCAGTGTTGGTTGACAAGGCAAACAAGCGTATGGTACCGACGCTATTATACGGCAGCAAAACTTGGTTATTACAGAAGAAGAATGAAAAAGATGAATGCCGTGGAGATGCGATCTCTTCGTAGGATATGCGGAGTCAGGTTAGCGGATAGTATTCGCAATGAAGAGGTACACAGAATGGCAGGTACTAGTGAGGATGTCACGGTGGGAATGAAGAAGAACGTGCTCGCCTAGTTTGGGCACGTCGAAGGAATAAGTGATGAAAGAATGGCAAAAAATATTTTTGACGGTAAAGTGAGCAGTAACAGAGGTAGGGAGAGACCTCCGTTGACCTTCTAAAACACATTATTAAAGATACTGGAGGAAGGTCACGTAAAAAGCACGAGGATCCCCCGAAGGGTATGTATGAAGAAATTGACGGCACTGGACGAGGTGAAAGAAGTATGCAGCGACCGTAGCGTTTGGCGCTCTGCTCTCTCATACTACCCCGCTAGGGATACAGCGTGAAATTAGTTCAGTTTATTTTAATTTTTATGAAATAATAGATTAGAATACAAATCCAACTGCATAGAAACAAAAAGAAAACAAGCAAACCAAATAATTTATTAGAATTACAGGCCCAATCCTTAACTAATTAAATCTTCCCAGGGGGCCCTGTCAAAATTAACTGACACCCTTCAGTTAAATGTTATAAATTCTCGAGCTTATTCTTTTTGGATTCTATGCAGTTTTTTAGCTAATTTTGTAAATTGGTCGAAAGGATGGCCTACTGCCATAGTTTCTCAAGTCGATACGGCACCGGTACCTTCAAAAAGCGCGTCTACCCCCACCCTAAAGGTTGGCATCGCACCTGTAGCTCATCTCATGTTACACGGGGTCGTAGGCGACGGTGATTACTTACCATCAGGTGACCCGTACGCTCGTTTGCCTTATCTTTTCCATAAAAATGGAGCTTACATAGTGCAAGAAGAAGTATTGATAGTCTTATATAACACATTGTCAATTTTTTGCCACACCAAGATCTTGCCTTTCCTTAATTTAATTTGTACAACCTTTTCATAACAGTCTTCCTACAATATTTATTTTTTTCCTCCTAGGTGTGGAATAACACTTTAAAAATGTTAAAAGTCTTCCTACAAGTTTTAATTGAACTAAAACGAGACCGGAATAAAAATAAAACTCTATATTAATTAAAAATGTAATTTGATGCATACCGAAATAATTTCTGTGAGAAACAGCATTTGATATAATTGTGACGTCATCATAGCGCAGTTAAGATGCCTCAGTGGACGCATGACATGTCTGATCAATACGGTATAGAGTATATACGTGATGGTGCTTTCAAGCTCCATTTTGAAATTATGTTTACGTTCACTTTAAATTCAAGAGGTTTATGTTAAACTATTTGAAAAAAAAGATATTATAGTAATATTTAATATTATTATAAGTTGATCTTTTTTATAAGTGATTATTCCATATATTTTGGACAGTAAATTTGATTTGATTTTATTAATTTTATTAATATATTGCTTAAGAATGCCAGTAAATAAATTTAAAAGCAAGACTTTTTTTCATATGTTATCAGAATGTTCTTTTTTATTTATTTAAAATTTTAAAAATACAAATTAAAGACGCAGTAATGAAGGGTTTTGAAAACGACAGCTTAAAAGAAAGATTCTTGTGATCACATTACTTCAATTAATTAGTACCGTAAATTTTATTTCTTTATATCTGCTTCGATTCTTCCATTTCTTGGGACAGAGGTTGTTCCATTTTTTCCGACCACCTCAATCGATACTTTTTCATGATTTTTTTCAATACTAGACCTTCATACACCATTCTGTAGACCATTTCTTTATGGCTACTCTACTCCGTTAATCCTACGTAGAGATCGCCACAAAGATATAATGTTTTTTAAAATTATAATAATACACTTTATGATACCTTAGGCCAGGGCAAGATTAAAGCAAAAAGCCCGGCGTTGAATTCCGCCACTCTATACGCCCTAACGGAAAGTGTAATTTAACGTTAGTTTCCCTCTGCCTACACTGCTATGTGCGTGATATTGATTATTTATTTTAAATTTAGGTAAAAAAATTGAGTAACTTAAAGATTTAACCGTAATCTATATAAATCTATTTTTGTCCATAACATAAAAAAATAATTAATGATTATATTAAGATGTAGTCATTTTCAGTTAAATTCAAATAGTATCGCATACACGCGGATTCATTCAAATACGACACGCGGATTCATTCGATAGTCAACAGTGACTGTGAGAAGTTTTGAATTAAACTATTGTGTACAAGTTTTAGTACTTGTACTGTGTACAAGATAAGTTCTAAGTACAGTAATATCTTCTATCTATCTATCCATAGTATATTAGAAAAGTGTAAAAAAAGTAAAGTGTGTAGGTGCAATAGATATTTTTACAAAATAAATATTCTGCGTAATATACAAAATTGTAATAGAACACGAATCTATGATTTTTAAAAATTTTGTCTGTCTGTTTATCCGTTTGTCCCACACCTTTTAGGGCAGGACCTAGGCTATATTTCATTTCAATTGAATACACCTGATGAGTAACCATAACAGTCCACCTAAATTATAAGAAATACTTAACTTATGAAATATATTTTACATGACAAGCATTTTATATTGATAATTAAAAGTAAAGATCTGTAATATTTCATGAATACTAACAATAATATATTGTAAAATATTTTGTAATATTAAAATAGAGTGGGGTGATAAAGGGAACCGGATTACATTACATAAAGTAAGTATGGAGCCAAATATAATTTTTTAAAGTCCTCCATACGCTTGGCTATAGTCAAATGTACGTGTACCGGGCTATTGATAGGTACAATGAAACCTCCTCTGTTTGTAACAAAAAAGATCTGGTCGCACACACTGGTCATTCCTTGGTTTATATTTGAAAAAAAACGAGACAAGCGCGAGTCGGGCTCGCCCACCGAGGGTTCCGTAACAAAAAGTGATCTTATAAGGATTTTTTTTTCTTTAAAAGGTACGGTAAGGTACGTAATCCTAAAAACATGCAAATCGATCCAATCCGATAAATAATCCCGTGACTGACATGCAAAACATAAAGATACAGTCGAATTGAAAAAGTCCTCATCGCAATTAGGTATTATTGTTAATTTTTAAATGAAATTTAATAACATTCCATAAAATATTAAATGATTGATTCATTTTAACTTACTACTTCATATTACGCATAACAAAATATAAGTTATAAGTAAATTGTTTGGCTATTTAATTTTAATATATTGTATTTTAAAATAACTTAATTTATTTATAAACTAATTTGTTAGTAAATATTTCAATTTCAAATATAAATTTTAATTTTTGGAACTAGAATGAAATACGAATTGGAGGTTTTAAATTGTTAATTTGATATGAAAAATTTTAATGTGTAAAAGGATGAATTTAAAGTGTAAAATTGTGAATTTTATGCGTAAAAGTATGAATTTTAAGTGAAAAACCGATATACGTTATGGACGAAGTGATTAAATAGGGCGTTATTTAGAACACGCTTGAAACACAAGGTTCCCTCGACTAACTTCACTTCAAGGCTTACTGTATCTATACATATAGATACTGGCTTAGAGGAGGTATCCTTGGCAAATACCCCGTAATTCCATTGTTTGCCAATGGCTCTCTCCCTTCTATAAACTGCGTTTAGATTGCGCTCACTTGCATTCAATTTGTTTAATGCATAAGGTAACACAATAATATTTACATCTATTTTTTTATCAGCTTCACGCTGTATCCCGTACCCAGCAGAGGGTAGGCAGACGGGAACGGTGTTAAGACACTCCGTATCCTATTTTCCGCCGAATTCTGGAAGCGTTGCGTGTTTAGTGGCGGAACTCAACGACGTGTTTTGCCTCGATACTAGAGCGAAAAAATGAAAATGTAAACTTAAATAAATATTTCATTTCCTCGAGTGGATATCGAACCCACAACCAGTCGCGTTTGCAGTTACACATTTGTGCCTCTGCGCCACGACTGGCCTATATAATTATAACTTTTCATAATATGTATATATTCTACATATTAATACGTGAAGCAAAAATTTTATACCTTTTTCTTCCGATAAGGAGTTAGAGTTTATATAGAGAAGGAGTATATACATATGTTGGAAAGCAATGGAAAATTATGTTATTTTATATTCAGCTTCACGCTGTATCCCGCACACCTCTGCCTACACAGCAGGATAGGCAGAGGGAACTTAATGTTAAGACATTCCCTTACCCACTCTCCGCCGAGTTCAGGAGGTATTGCGTGTTGAATGGCGGAATTCAACGCCGCGCTTTACCTCGACACCAGAGCGAAGAAATTAAAATATAAATATAAATAAATATTTCATTTCCTCGAGTGGGGATCGAACCTACAACCAGTTGATTTTACAGTCACACTTTGTGCCCTTATTTTATATTCAAAGATAAAATTAGATTTCGCACTTTAAATAAATATAACTAAATACCATAAATTCAATTATGTTTAATGAAAATAAAAAAAAAACGTTTAAAGTGTATAGGGAGGTATAACCTTAGTGAAGCGAAGAACATAAATAATTCGTTTTTAGTGGGTATATGCGCGCGCAAGAATACTGATAAACAGACAAGCTAATGTTTTCAACTGTAAATATTTTCTAATAATAAATTCACAAGTTCATTTGTTACTATTCTATAGGAGCTTAAATTATTAGTTACTTTTATACTATTGTAAAAATCAGTATCAATAATCATTCGGTAAGATGGTTTAAATTTATAAACATATAATGGCACATGTTAAGTTAGGCACAACTCCATAAAAATACAAGTTATTCAAATACTAAATTACGAAAAACATCGTCAAGCCTGAATTCAACCTTCAGAAATGTAAACTCGATTGGTTGTTTTGATGATATTTTAGAAGTAAATAATACAAAAGTTTTATTAATATAGAACTGTAGAGGCTATCTTCCGAACGACACAGTGGCTGTTTAATAAAACATAAGATTAAAATACAAAGTTAATTCCATACGGATTACGACTACGTGATTGTTATGACGCGGACCACTTCACAAACAATTGACATTTGAAACGTCACCGTGAAAAACCCGCCAAATTGACAGTGAACCGGTAACGCCATGTTTATTTTCTATCAAAGGAGTGAAATTCGCAAAGGCTGTGATAATATAGAAATATAGCGAGCTCACCTTAGAGTCACGGCGCCTCCATGTGTTAACAGGTGGTCCTCGCAACAAGTCTACGGCGTCCTACAGGTCGGGGGCGTGCGGCGGCGGCGGCGGTCCGGCGGCGACACGCGGCCGGCACCCGCCAGACGCAAGCGCGGCCAACCTTCTCTCCCCCATCGATTTTCAATGTACGCTACCTAAGGCGCGGTATTTACTAATGCAGAGATCTGCAGGTTTCCCATTCCTTGGATATTTTCAATTTAAAAATTACCCTTGTGTCCCACCATTGCTACTCTGAATTGTGTGAGATGGAACCTGAATTTGTACGGCACTTTACAACTTTTCTTTTCTTAATTTGCGAAATAATAACAATGTTTTTTTTATGAATTGATTAAGCACAATAATAGTAAGACTATGAGAATACAATAATAGTATTTTAAATGAAAGAGTCATAAAAATCTTTTGAGAAAAATATAATGTTATAACTTACGTTAAATATTATGTGATAAATAAGTTAGGCAAGGCTCTAAATGCAATTCATCTAGCTGCACGTATAACTCTCATCGAGTAAACAGAATAAACCTAATCCTTGCGTTCTCTTCTACGGCGCCTCTACGCGCTGTAAACAGTAACGGTCACATTTGTAAACAAACTTATTTTTGTCAATTACGGTGAAATAACAAAAAAGTAAAAAAAAATCAGACTATCGTGGTTAGGGGAAATGAATTATTTTTATTTTCACGCTCCAGTAAGAAAACAACGCGCAGCGTAGAGTTCGGTCCCCTGACACGTATGTAACTCGAAAATTGTGCGAAGAGTGGCACAGAGGGAAGATGTTCTGTACATACAGCTAGCTAAGTAAATATAGAATAAAAATTAGATAACAGAAATTAATAATTTTGAAGATATAATTTTTTTAACATTCCAAAAAAATAAAAAAATGTTATCGTGACAGCAAAATTTAGAAAAGTGTAAGCATATTAATTTCAACTAAATTTCTCTGTTACTTTCAATGGACGAACGGACAGCTACAGGACTATGATGACAACTTTGTAAAAACGTGAAAAGCCTCACGAAGAGATCTCGTAGGCATAGGCGTAGAAAGGGGGGAGAGCCGGTTACCCCAGAATAGTCTAGTGCCCACCCCAGAAATATTATTTAAAACAAAATTTGCCAAGAAAAATAAAAAAAAACAACATTTACACGAACATATCTCTTCAAAGCTAAACTCCAGGCCTTCCCAGAAAAAAATGTTTCTTGCAAAAGTAGGTAAGTCATGTTATGTCAAAATAAAGAGGTGACATATTATAATGGATTATCTGTGTACAAATAAAACTAATACGGTGACATAAGCTTTCAGTTATTCTATATAACAATTATTTTGACATTTCAAAATACCAAGTTAAATACCAAATTATCTTTAGAGAAATGTCCATATAAAATGATTACAACCAAACATAACAACGCTCCTTTTGGTTCAAAAGTTAAACGTTTCGGTAAAATAACTGTTCATCCGAGCTTAGATCCAAGTGGCCTTTATACTAGACGACCATCGGGTTGTGATCCCTGTCTTTATCATCCAAAACCAATAAATGAAATATTTCCTATAAACAAAAATAGAAACATCCAAAAAGATTCATGGAGATACAAAGCTGAGCTAGAAGACTGGGCGAAAAATTTAGGTTACAGGAATCAACAAATTTTAGAGCAACGAAAATGGTTTAATTCTATTTTAGGGCCAGCGTGGCACGATGTATCAGCGACAGCCGTATTCGTCTCGGCTTGTAAAAATCTGGGTTTTGGTAGAACTTCACGTTTTCAGGTATCAAAAAATCTATTACCAGGACCTGGTACATATCACAGAACTCATCCATTTAAAACTAAGTATGGCCCTCATTCCACAAGGCCTACATTCGAACGTGAAGAACCATGTCGCTTCAAAGACATGTCACCAAAATGGTCATTAGCAGCCAACCGTTACAAAATTGTGGATAAAAATAGCATAGAAGAAAAATCTAATAAAGTAGTTTCATTACGAGGACCGTATGATCTTTTTACAGGGAAACGTGATGGTAGTACAATAAAAAATCATTTTAATACGTCACTAAAATGTGCTTGTGCAACTTGGCCTATCGCACTGAAAGGTACATTAACTAAATACACCACTTCCCACTTTGGTAAAATGAACAAAACAAATCGAGATATACCATGTAGAGGACGCAATATTTTAACGGACCTATCTATGTGTCTCCGGAGACCAGAGGAGCCGGGACCAGCTCATTATAACCTAAGCGAGAGGAAAATATTTAAACAGAATAAACGTGGTTTTAACAGCAGTTACGACAAGCCGCCAGGATACAAGCGTGTTATAGTGTGGCCTGGCGTTGGTCGTTACAACGTCAAAAATATCAGTTGCGGCCTCCCTGGTCAAGGCCATCGTCATGTATTCCTAAGTAAACAAAAACGTACTATAGGATGTATTTTACCAGAACCTATGAATTCCTTCTGATCATGCTTTTAGCGTATTTTGACATTATACCTTAGCTATCTATAACTACGTAGTTATCTCTATTAAATATTTTACCAATAAACGATATGATTACGTAATTTTTATTATAAAAAATGGCTTATTTTAAACATAAATCATTTCTCTAATTAATATGTAAAGGATGCCTAAAGAATTCCTATAAAATATCCAGTAATTAGGGTTAAATTTTATTCCACAAACAGCTACGGCCTACGACGTAGTCGCTATATGCGATGCATCGGCCTCCGGTCAGATATGAATTTGACTGTTCGTATCCCGAAATTAGAGTAAATAATAAAATGTAAAGAAGTTATTTTGGCCAAAAGCCGAAATAAGAGCGCAATTTTCTTTATTTTCAAACAATAATTCAATAAATGTTAATTTTACATAATAATTAATAATCAAACTCTCATAGTTACATGTTCAATTTTACTTATTTTTTATTTTTATTTTATCGAAAAGATCTGAATAACTGAAATGTTGATTAATATATATTTATATACATTTATATAGGTTAAAATGTTTAAAAATGTAGTGACTACGTAACTGAATGATATTTTTTTTTCGAATTTTTGAAAGTTGTCCCACATACTAGTCACATCACATCCGCAAAATATCAAAGCTCCATAGAACATCCTAGAAAGTGAAACTGAGTACTTAATATGTTTATGATCGACCGGACCTTACAAGTACCGGTGAGACTCGCGTGTGAGAGCGAGCCCGGACCCGGGTCCCCAGGCGCGTACCTCTAAATCATATTATATCTATATTATTATATATCTATACTAGTATTATAAAGCGCGTTAATCTCAGAAGCTACGGTTGGGTTGATATTTTTATTTTTTATTTTAAGACATCTATCGAGGAAGAAAGTATTATATATAAATATTTTTGAATTACATAAAAGGTGGATTCATAAAAATTAATACGCAGTTTTTACAAGGGTAAGAACGTTAGTGTGTTCGCGAGACATTTGAGGGTGGTTAGAGTGAGGATAACTAAGTTTATAACGATATTTCGTTTCATCCCTTTCACATACTACCTATGTTATAATACTATTAGATAATATACTTTTACTAATACTGTGACTTTGAGTTTCAATAAGTTTGAAACTTTGAAAGCCACAACGAACAATATTTAGTTAGTAGCTCATGTATACTAATAAATTAAGTAGAAGAGTTTTTGTTCGTTTGTTTGTTTGTTTAAACGCTAAGATCTCTGGATCTACTGGTCCGATTTACTTATTTTTGGTTTTGTTTGAAAGCTACGTTCTTCAGAAGTGCATACGTCCTCTATAGCATTACGGAGTAAGTCTTAGTTAGTCTTAAATAACGAAATAATAATTATGAACATCATCGAATTGCGTTAAGCGCGTGTGCTGCAAAAATAGTTGAATATATGTAAGTACATTATATGAAAGGAATGTTCTTTTTTATCAATTCTAAAAAAAAGTCCACTATACCCTATATTTAATATGTATCCTTAAAAATAAGTTATCAAGGATGAATATTATCCTTATAACTTATTTATAAGGATAAATATTAAATATCCTTATAAATAATAATTTTATCCTTATAAATAAGTCAGAATAAGGCATTTTGTAACAAAAAACAATTGAAAATTGCAAGGTGATATTTTAACATTTTTTATTTGGTAAAGATACCTATTGAAACTTAGGAGTAAAAGTTATTCTATCATCAAGGAAATTTTATGAAGATATGCTTTGGCTTTTATAGCAAGTAATTTGAACGTATACTTTTTGAGAAAATGTAAATTTAAAATAATTCAACGCTCCATTGACCTTTTTTTTTGACGTAATTTGACATAGGCACGAGTTCTGCGGGGGACGCCCCTGCCGCCGATGACGTCCTATCTTACAGCCCCGTAGTGTATATGATTGAATGTATCAATCTGCTCGCAGTATCAGAGAAGAGAAATAAAAACAATTCAATTCATGTTTGCAGTCAAACGCTGTTCCACTACACCACTTTAACCTCAATTTATAATTACATATTTTTATTTGCCAACGAAAACTGCCCATCATAATCAACGACTTATCATTCCAAGATATTTTCCTACCTTTCATGTTTAATTTTAACATATCAATGAGAAAGGTCCTATATACTGAACAACTTTTGGTGTGGTGGTATCTCATAATTTCTTAGTTTAACTGGGCTAATTCGGTTCTTCATTGCTTGATAAGATAGATCTATTCTTTTGATCTGAGGCCAGTCGTGGTGCAAGAGCACAAAGTGTGACTGTAAAACCGACTGGTTGTGGGTTCGATCCCCATTCGAGGAAATGTAGTATTTTTTAAATTTATATTTTCATTTCTTCGCTCTGGTGTCGAGGCATAGGGCGGCGTAAAGTTCCGCCACTCAACACGCAATGCCCCCAGAATTCGGCAGAAAGTGGGGAACGGAGTATCTTAACACTAGGTTCCCTCTGCCTACCCTGCTGTGTGGGATACAGCGTGAAGCTGATTTATTCTTTTGATTATTTTTGCTTACACTATAACCAATAAGTTACGGTATTGTAAAAAAAAAAACATTTACTAACACAAACTGGCTTTTTTTTGAATAAAATGTCTCATAGAAATGGACATTTTATACATAAAAATATAAGAAGCTAGTAAATTAAAAATTAGTTATTTAATATAGTTAAATGATTAATGTCATATTTTCAAATTAGGTATGCTAATTTCACACTGTTTCACTGTCATGACTTAAAAGAAAAAATAAATAATTGAAAGTACTTCATGATGTCAAATTTCAGGATTTAAAATAAAACTACAAGATCTGATGGCCATTTATTGAGGAACAAATCTAAAATTATTTATATTTATGATCAACCAATATTTTTATTTCCATTTATAAACTTTATAATATCAAAGACAAATATTTAAATAGACAATAAATTAGTTTTGCTCCCCAATTTTCTAATAATTCTTTATTTTAATGTTGGCAATTAAATATTATATATTTTACACAATTACTGTATGAAGAATAATTCATGAATTTAGATCACTAATGAGGAGATTCCTTTTTCATATATATTTACCTACGACTTTCAATTCGCCTTTTCTAAATCTACATTTATCTAAAAATAGAACTCGAGACACATCCTCGTGTGGTTCATTTTCTTTACTCTTTTTTATAATAACATTTTCTGATAAAGAATCTCCTCGTACAATCTAAATACATACAATTTTCGTGGTTTACATACAACCACGTTGTTTAGCATAGTAAACAAAGCTTAATCTATTGCGGCACTGCAACTAATCTTATTACTAATAAGATTTAAAAAAATAAAAATCACAAATTTATTAGACATTTTCATTTATCAACCTTACTTAAACGTACTACAGTATGTAATCTTACATTATTATAATTACAAACATACATGTCTTTTGTGTAAAGACCAATACAATGACAATCATTAATATTTAGTTATATTAAACATTTAATAATAAATATTATTAAAATAACAAGTAAAGTTCAAATTTATTCAAATGTTTTTTTTTTAATTGTATTTACAAAATTAGCTTGATGATTAAAATCAATTTCCAATAATTAAAGTAATTCAAAATTGATTTTTTTAATTACATCTACTTAGCAAACCGCACGACGCACCGTTTGTCATTCTTTGAATTATTTTAGTTTATTTACTTAACGCTGTATCCCGCATATAGTGTAGGAAAGTTAGAGGGAACCTTGAGTCAAGACACTCTCATCTCCGCTTTCCGCCCGAATTCGAGACATAGCGTGTTGAGTGGCAAAACTAAACGCCACAGTCTGTCTTCCCAGAGCCGGGAAATGTAAAAATAATTAATTTAATGAAAAAAATAATTTCAATAACATTTCACAAATAAGCAGAAAATGGAGATTGGATTTCTTCGCTTATTCAGTTTGTTGTAGAATACTACAATACTATTATAATAAATATTTACCAATAAAATGGAAATCTTTAGATCCCTTTCTGTCATATACATACATGCATATTATGGATCAACATGCAAAATTAGTTACTTTTATCAATGGTTGTTAACAAATATATATATTTATATAATGCTATTATTTTGACAAAATATTTGTAATTAGGAACTTTACTAATATTCATTCTATATTTATTGCTCCGTTCATGAATCAACGACCAATGCAATTATACATAAATACAATACAAAATTATTATCCTTACACTTCTAACTAAAACACATAAAACATGTTATTTTTATTAACAAAATAAAAAAAAACAATGAAAGTGCTAAAACTGGTTTAAATTTAAAATTTCATGCGCTAGCTACGAACTGTGCTATTATAAATATAAATTTTATTAGATATGTGTGATGTGTGACTATTATTTCTAATTCTATTGTGAATATAGATGTGGCCGTAAATGTAGCGTAAAATCTCAGAAAACATACGCGAGCCTTTCATCATATAGAAGTTCCAACCAAGAACTGAAACTTGTACTACAATGAATGTTGACGTCACTATTCTTTTTTTTACCCACAATTAATTATGAAAAATAATAACGAAAAAATTTAAACATCTATATATGCATCTTAAGATTATTAACTTATTACTACCGAGCCGGCTTAAGAAGTGATATTATAAATTTCGAAACACATTAAATGCTTGTTTTTTTTTTAATATACATAATAGCCCTGGACCCGGCTTAAGGATAGGTCGATGGACGACCGACAGTTAAACTCGTATAACTATTGTACTAAATTATTTAATTATTACATTCTATGTTCACCTGAAATAAAAAATTAACAACATTTTAACTATATAAGTAGGGTGATTGAAAACATTACAATTATTACCATGTAATAATTGTTATTAAATTTCGTCATACTATTCAAAACAATAGTTTTAACATTACCAAGCAAATGACATTACGAACGGCGACGAGTATGTATAGTAAGTAGCATAAAAAATATTACGAAAACGAAAAATAAAAATTTTTGTAAAAATTTCTTACGTCATAATTTTTTTGCGAAGAATTTTTGAGTAATCTTACATCTTTTTTAATGGCTTATAGCGGAAATAACTATTAATTACTAACCTAAGTATATGTATGAATATATCGAAAGATACAAAAACACGTCCAGAATTAAAATTTGCCATGTTTAAATCGTTAGTCTTATTTAAAAACATCTTGTCTTTGGTTACTACATTGTAGATCATTGTAGACATTTTTAGTAGTCTACTTAAGAAATTAAAATATTAAATTATTATACTATTGATCCAATCTTTCTTTTAACTTTAATATTATCATTCGACAAATGTGATAAATGTATGTGAAAAGAAAGAAATAAAACCTTAAATATTTCTATTTGATTTATTTTTAATAATATGTAAATGTATCACAAATTATATAACGTTCAAAATTCAGGATAGACAAATGAAACGATTAAGTGTTAGAGAAAAAAAAAAGTAGACAGATAAACAATGACATGAAATATTACAATTCAATTAGTCCAATAAGTACAAAAAAAATTGAAACAAAATTTAAAAAAATATATTGTTTCACAATAACGTTGTACATACACACATACTCGCCGCCACATTCACAATGTTTACATGTGCAACGAGTCTAAATTATACACTATAGTATGGTTAGTCTCCGGCGTGCCCGAGCCCGCAGGCACGCCTCGGTACTATCATCCGGGACACTGTCTGCGCCTGCGATTGCTGAAATTATCACAACACAACAATTTGTTTCAAGCAATATTGTAAATTAGAAGAGTAATATATTGAGTGAATTTCATGTAAGGGACGACATAGCTAATTTAATGAAAATTTGCTTAATTTAATTTAACGAAAATTTGCTTAATTTAATTTAATTTAATCAAAATTTGCTTAATTTAATTTAATCAAAATTTGCTTAATTTCATTTAATCAACATAAGGTTTCTGTTTCTTGGATGTTATATCATGATTAATGTTATGTTTTCGATGTATGTTTCGATAATTTATCATTATGTTTACGCATTATTATAGAAAGAACTTGCGATTTTTCCTATTATACTATTTCCATTTTTTAAAAACTGTCAAAAGCTTAAATAATACTGGTTTATTAATATTATATTTAGGTACTCATTAGAGTAAAATGATTGTAAGAAATATGGATATATTTTAAATTCAGCGCCGGTTACACTTATGTTTATAGATAAAATTATCAAAATAGACGTTAAAATCACATTTCATTTACACCATAAAAATATTTAAAGTGAATCTTGTTGGCAAAATTACATTTAAATTTGTATTAAGGAGTAATTACTCCTGTGATATAATTATATCACATAAATGTGTTGTTTTTTTTCTTTATTATTCATAGCCACACTAACCAAAATAATAAAACATCGAACTATTTAGCATTTATGTTGTTTCTTAAAATATGTGCATAATTCTAGTAAAATATCATGAAGTAAATTTAAATATTTTTGTTAAATGAAACAAAAAAAACAATTAGTAAAGAAAAAAATCCCACGATAGATTAGGTGGATACGTAAACGTTATACAAGTACTGATTGCACGAATACTTTAGAAATGTAACGACACATTTTATGAATTCTCGCAAATGCGAATGTGAAAGAAAGAATTTTTTTTTTTCGAATTTGAAGTTAATGCTGTTAGCCCTATTTATTGCGACACCGGGTGGGTAGGGAAGATGGTACTCTGCCCCTAAGAAGGTGCAATCACTACGAGGCTTCTTGAAAGTAGAAAGCAAATACTGTTTTTTTTTTTATTATTATTGTCTGTGGCTGTCGTGAGTCTCGTTAATTTTTTGTTGATTTTTTTATTTTCCAAGTTCTAACGAAAAATTAATAGCATAAAATTGAATCCTAAGATTTATTAACCAAAGTAGTACTTTGTCTTTGTCTTAACTGTAGGTTCCCAGGTTCGCTCTGCCTACCATGCTATATGCAAGATACAAAGTGAAGCTTTAATAAAACGCTGATAATGTTATTACGAGGTTGAGTGAAATTTATTATATTATTTTCAAAAATCTTTTTTTGAACTCATATGAAACATTTGCACAAACCAAACAAACTCAATTGCGAATATTCGCTACATCACTAACATAGTACCGTAAAGCATACATACATACATACAGTAGGTTCAAAAAGTCGTGGCCAAGCCCAGTGGCAAGAATTTGCATATTGTTCACTCGAAAAAAAAAATAAAAAGTCAAAAAAAAAAACCTAAAATCAAAACTCCGTAGCCATTTACAGCCTAAACTCAAAGCGGCCACGACTCGTCGACCGCACTGTACACACATACGTATAAACACTCACATGGATCTGTCATGTGTTAAACCTCATCGAGCCGTCGTTCTGCGTATGACCTTCCTCACGCGCCGCCCGGCGACGGGGGCGCTGCCCATGTTGAACTGAACCTGCGGCGTGCTGGTGCCCGCCGGGGAGCCGAAGTTATACACGCCTGATGTTTGTGGCATTTGTGGCCGCTGGAATTAACACATTTGTTTACGACTTATACCGTATGCTTATATTTAGCGTATATGTAATAGTGTGTTCGGTTTATCGTTTAAATTCGAGACATAGTGTATTGTGTGGCGGAACTGAAACCAAGTAGCTGTTTGACCCCACAACCATCGCCTTTAAATTCAGTCACTGTCCCACAGCAAGTCCAAATTAGTTGGATAAAATAATGAAATCAAATCAGCTTTACGCTGTATCCCGCACACAGCAGGGTAGGCAGAGAGAACCTACTGTTAAGACACTTCGTTCCCCACTTTCTGCCGAATTCTTACATAGACATTGCGTGTTGAGTGGCAAAATTCTACGCCGCGCTTCGCCTCGATGCAGAGCAAAGAAATGGAAATATTCATTTAAATAAATATTTCATCTCCTCAAGTGAGGATCGAACTCACAACCAGTCGGTTTTACAGTAACAGTTTGCGCCTCTGCACCACGACTTGACTCTTTAATATTTATGAGTAGGTAGGTGGATAAGAGATAGGAATATAACACAATTCTCTTATTTCTCTTTATTAATCAAAAAACCTAATAGAGCACAGGTACCATATTGTTTCACGCATTTTACCCTAATTTTACCAAATATTGGGCCAATATATTTAGAATCAGAACATAGCAGACAAAACGCGGCATTAAGCGGTTTATCCACCTGAGCGTGGAAATGAAAAATGAAAATATTATCGAGTACACATGCAGACCAACTGCGCCACGACGGCCTCTATCTACACTCATAATAGTATAAACGTGATAGTAAAAAATAATTCAAACAACAAATACCTGTGAAAATCCAAATATGTTTGGCTGATTATTTGAAGCACCAAAATTAAATGCTGGTGCTTGCGTTGGATTCATCGCGACATTTTCAAACGACGCGTTGGGTGCGCCGAATCCTGACGCCCCGAACAGCCCCATAGAGGGAGCCGCCGGTTGCGGTGATCCAAACACGTTAGGTTGCGCTGGTTGATTTGGTACAGTATTAGTGAATAGCGGCTGGTTGCTTGCAGTATTGCCGAAGATGTTCGAAGCGGGCTGACCCGGCGGCGGGCCCTGCGCAGGCTGAGCCGGCTGGGGCTGCGACGCCGCGCTGCCGAACGCTGGTGCAGGCGCCGAACTGCTCGCGCTGAATGACGTCGACCCACCGAATGTGAAAGAAGCCGGCTTTTGCACAGTGCTACTTGTCGCACTTGAAGCGAAAATGTTGCCTCCTCCCGCATTCGCTCCGGACCACATATCTTTCTTTTGTACCCTATTAAATATATTACCACCTATCGAACTTGTGCTTGTACTGCCGCCCATAAGAGGATTTGCGGGATTCAGTGTGTTTGATAAACCGTCTCCTCCAATGCTAGTTCCAGCTGTGAGTCCGTTGCCGCAAGCCAACCCAGCCAAAGGATTGCCAGTGGTCAAACCATTACTGTTAGACAGTTCATTATTATTCATGGGATTATTGCTTAAGATGTTATTACCTACAGTGTTGCCACCCAACGCGCTGTTACCCAAAGTGTTGTTTCCCATGATATTACCACCGATAGGGTTGCTATTCATAGTATTGTTGCCCAGCGCATTATTACCCATTATGTTACTGCTTATCGTATTGTTGGCCATTGCATTGCTATTCAAAGTATTAGTATTCAATGTTGTGTTACTTATAGTTGTGCTTCCAATACCATTATTACCCGACAAGCCACTACCCATAGGGTTAGGGTATGACATGTTGAATTTATCCACTGCCGAACCGAAAGGCGGCGGTGCGCTAAACAACTTTGGAGTATCAGTTTTATTTGATCCGAATGCAAAAGAAAATTTAGGTTTTTCCGCTGGCTGCTGAACATTCTGTGACGCGTTGCTGCCAAAACTGAAGAGTGGCGAATTGGTGGCAAGCGGTTGTGTAGTCGTCGCCGTGGTTGTTGTTGATTCCGGTTTGGAAAATAATGATAAGCCTGTTGTTGTTGTCGACTCCGGTTTCGGGAACAAGGCCGTTGTAGAATCTGATTTTGGGAATAACGATAAAGTTGCTGATGTCTCTGTTTCATTTTTCTTGAAAAACGGATTTTGTTGGCTGCCACTAGCAGTGTTCGAGAAGAATGTCATAGAGGACGACGGCGACTGGGCACTAGAAATTATTGGATTACTTAGAGTGGTGGTTGTTTCTGTGGCAGTTGTAGATTTTTGTTTGTCAAATAGACCTGCAGCTGGTGTAAAATTGTTTGACGAAAAAGAAAATGTACTTTGCGGTGCCACCGATTCTGTTGTTGTTGAAGTATTTATTGGTGTGAAGGGCTTATTCAAAGTTGGCAATGTATTATTAGTTATCGGAGACAAAATATTACTTGTTGGCTTTATACCAAACAATAACTTTTCTGGTGTGGCTTTTGCCTTATCATCTTGTTCAGTTTTAGGTTTATCTAATGGTTTTGACACACCAAATGAAAACGGTGTAGGAGTGCTTGATGTTGGTGCAAAAGTTGTTACAGGATTATCTTTAGGTATTCCAAATGAAAATGTAGCCTTAGGGGCGTCACTAGGTTCTTTGGGTTCGGCTGGTTTTGTGGAAACCTCTGTAGATTTAGTTTCAACTGACTTAAATTCAATTTTATTTCCAAACACATTGTTATTTGTCTCAGATTTTTTGTCTTGCGAATCTGCTGATTTAACATTTTCTTTTGGAGTAACATTTTGTGTAGGGTCAATCCCAAATTTAAAAGACACATTGGGACTGATGCCAAAATTGAAACTTTTATTTTTAACTTCTTTAACTGTTCCTGGTTTCTCTGACTCGCAACAAACACATTTGCTTGTATTATTTTCATTGCGTACCATACAGTTTGGACATTCCCACTTACTACTTTGCTGTTTAACAATATGACTTAGTGTGGAGTTCGATATATTTGGAGTAACATTTGATGAAGTAATGGCATTATTTAGTTTGTTGCTGCCACTCATGTCGTTTACAATACTTGTTTTACTTTTTTGGTCATCTTTATCTTTTTTGTCATTGGAGGCATCAGTAGATTTAGTTTTTGAAGGTTTCTTTCCGCCACAGCAAACGCATTTATCCTTTTCTTCGTCATTGTCAACCCAACAGTCACCACATCTCCATTTTATTGCAGTAACTACAACTTCCAAGGGTTCCGGTTGTTTTACTTTCTCAGATTCAGTGTTCTTGTCAGACTTCATTTGTATTTTTTTAATATCTTTACATTCTTTTTCTTGCTCTTTTTGTTTTTGCATTTTAGTTGTCTCAGTGTTTGAACTCAGATTCTGTATTTTGTTCTGTCCAAATATTGAATTTCTATTTTGTTTTATATCTTCAACATTTCTTTCCGGACTGCACAATGCAAACTTTTGTGGTGACGTTGGGTCTTCTGCTGTATCGACACATATTCTAACAGGGGATGAAAATTTAAAGGAATTACAATCCGTCGAGTCATGCGCGTCAGTTGCTACTATATTAATATGTTTTTCTGTTGGTACTAAATCTGGCTCAGTAGAAGAAACTATATTCTTATTGGGCTCTGTTGTTTTCGACGAAGGAACATCATTTTCGTGATTTGGACGTGACACAGTTGGCAATGAGATATTAAAAGAAAATTTAGGTAAATTGTCTTTGTCAATTTGTAATGTTGCAGTTGGGAGATTAACAGGAATAACTGTTTCCTCTGTTTCCAGAACATTCTGATTAGCTTTCGTTACTCTCGATCTAATTTTAGATGTGAATTTGCCTTCTGATGTATTTGAGTTATCACTGAAAATAAAATATGTTTGTATATAATTTATATTTTAAAGTTATTCAAACAAAGTAACATTCATATAAATAATTTTACCTTTTTATGGGACTTGCTTGATACATGCCGCTTGAACTGCTCTGTGAAGCTATTATTTGTCGTGCGACGCTGGTTGTTTTCATTAGCCTTGACCTCTCTTTTAGTTTTAACACACTCGCTACACTTGGTACATACAGCTCTTTGTTTTGGCAAGCTAAAAAAAAATAAAAAGAATGACTATGAGTCCTGGAATGTATTGTATTATTTTGTATTGTATTAATTATTTTATTTTCATTATTATATATGATTTGAATTAGTTTAATTATGGCTGATAATAAATATTGATATTTGATATTGAATAAATAATGATAATATCACAGGTAATTATAATGCCTTAAAATAAATATGAATTTGTTTTGAAAAGTGTCACAATTCAATGCTAGTCCTAACAAGCCACTATTAAATTTGTTGATCAGTGTCATAAATAACATTTCACATAGATTAACATTTTTATTTTTCCCATATTTTGGGAAACATACTGTGTGCCATGTCTATATACTATGAAATCAAATAATGTATTGAATATATATTAGGTGAACAAATTATTAACGTTATTAGTTATTGCTTTGTATAAATTATGAAAAATTTTAATTTTAGTCTTTATAATTTATATCTGGCTCAATTAAGCTATTAATATGTCGTATTAATACCATACCCAAGTGCCTTTTGCTGGCAGTACTAGTGTTCATAGATTTGTTACTATTATTCATGGATGTGTTTGTAATTTGCGGGATTCTTCTAGCTTCAACAGTTGGAGAAGAAAAATTGTCCAGTAGATCCATAATTCGTCTTGCGGAATTGCTCATGGTGGCTTCATTGTCATTCATACTATTATTTATATAAGTTGTTTTCTTGGATTTTATGTTTGGTTGATTTACATATAAATTATTGGTACCACCATATTTTGTGTTTCCTCTGTAAAATGGCGAACTAGCAGCTAAGCCAATTCTAAAAAATGGCTTGTGTTCATTTAATACACCAAATTCCCTATCTGAAAAGTTTAAAATGATTATATATAATATATTCAACAATTAAGATTTTTATCAAGTATTTATTGTAAGAATAAAATTGTATTTCATTCAGATTTGTCAAAAATATTACATATCCTCCTGGCACCCTGGATCACATTTGATATGTGTATTATCAACTTCATAGTCGCACCATCCCGTACAATTTGTTAACAATTTTACATTTCAGTTAGCAAATAGATATCAACATAATATTAAAATTCTTGGTCATGTAGTGATTTGCCTTAGATTTATAGGATCGTTGTTTTTCGCGAGGGGAGGAGCAGGAGGAGAGGTAGGGGGAGACCTCGGTTGACCTTCGAAAACACAGTATCAAAGATACTGGAGGAAGGCCACGTAAAAAGCTTGAGGAAAGCATGAAGCTGGTAGTTGAAGTAGTAGTTGTTTTTCGCAAATTTAATTTTTCCACCATAGCAACTTCACGTAAGGGTTAGTTATAATTAAAAAATAATTTCAAATTGGGTAACTGGTGTTATTTATTTATTTGTTATGTCCTCTATTTTATTTTTCTGTACTTTAAGCATATATCATATGCAATTTTGACCATATATATCATATGATACTTTGGGTACTATGGAAAGTTACCCCACTCACTTTTAGTGATCGCCGGCTTGGATAACTCGCCTTTCATCATATTTTAATAGCGTTTTATGTCTCTGATTATAAAGAATAAGTCCTGGAGTGGATGAAGACGAAATAGAAAATCAAGACATGAGCAGTAATAGATACGTTTGATGGTGATCCTCATACGTCAGAGCCGTCGTCTTCGACGAAAATAATATATCCAAAGATGGCAGCATTCCAGCACCAGGCTCTTTAGGAAGACCGTCAGATCTCTCGTATTAAGAAAGCCAATATTTTAAAAGTTATTGGGCAATTTTTTCAATACAAATGTCACATCCTATTAATATTAATTCTAGTGCTATAGGACTATAGCACTCGTATTAACATATAGTGATTATAGGACGGCTGGATATGCTAAGAATACAACATGTTTATGCTTTAGGAACATTAATGAAATTAGTAGCAGCTCCAAGAATGTAGTCCTTGATAAGCCTGGTAAGCGTTATACTGAGATTTCTTCATATTCATAGATCGCTCTCACGTAACAGAATCTACACGATCGAATAACTTGCTTTTGAAAATATATCCAATAGTTTCGGGAAAGAGTCAATGACTCGACCAATGAGCATGCATCATACCTTACACAGGACGACGTGTGTAAAACAGTTAGTGAAAACAACACCAAATCTGACATGTTCTAAATTTTTCACTTCTAAGTTCAAAAATCTGCTCTGATTACCTTTAGATTTATTTTGTATGAAGGCAAATATATTTTTAGTCGAGTCTATATTGTAGAAGACTTCAAAAAATTTTAATTTTAGAGGAAGAATCATATTGAAGTTGCGGATACTCTACCAGTGGGCATTAAGATTTACGTATAAACCATCTTAGATTAAGTCCGAGGCTTAGCTTCGCAGTTTTATTCACAGAGTCTTTGAAAAGACTCCTCATTAAAGGCCTTGCCGACTGAAGGAAAAATAAACAGGATCATCCAACGAGATAAAAGATAACGAAAATCAATAATAGGTGATTACCTAAATCAAAACTATCAGGTTACAAATTATAAAATGTTATAAATTATCAGTACTTTGATATCTATTAGTGATTCCATTATTATAAAGCCTTCCACGAACCACTTAACTAAAATTAAAACCAGTGTGGAAGCAAGTTAACAGTATCATATTTGATACCATCTGAAAATGCTGAAATACATAATTCAAAAGGATTTAATCAATAGATTTCTTTTAAAGTAATGCCAAATGCCTCCAAAATATAAAAAACGCGGCTCAATTTCGTAAATTTCAGTTCTGGGTCCCAGGAGGATATACGCATGGGCGACAACTAAAAAAAAAAGTTTACACAAAAAGATGAGTTTGTAACTGAAGTCAACTCTTAGATACGCCCATGCATTCATGTTATAAATGTATTTGTGAAAATAAGAGCTGTTAGTTTAAATGAAAATAATAAATACCATATGACTCATTAAGTTGACTTAAACTTGCACTAATATCAAGTGACTTCCTTTTTCCAGATGATGACTGATGTGAAGGGGCTAACGAATCATGTAAATTGTAGTGGGACTTTTCTATTTTTTTCAACATTGCTGAAGTTTCTTCACAAGTTTTTGCAGTTTGGTTTGATTCTAAATTATATGTACTTCTATTTGCCATATGATCATTTGATTCAGTGGGTTCAGTGTTGGTACTAATGCTTCTAGTCTGTAATAACATCAAAATTCAACAAATTGTATTACAAATTATTACAAATATTAAATTACCTATTTTGTACCATTAAACATTTATCAACAGAATTTAGACTAAATAATATAAAATGACAAACTCACTTCAGGAATAGTGTAAAGTGATGAAGGACCAGGTAAATTATAACGCATTCGTTTTGCTGGTGGCTGTAATGGACCATCACTGGACTCATCTTCTGTTGAAGAATCTGTTGATTCTGCGATTTGCGTTGATCCATTTGCATTTGGTGTAGTGCTGAACCATTTTGTTATTGTGTTTGGCAACAGCCGTGTCATCGTTGTCGCCATTTGACCAACAAAAGACTTAAAAGAAGCAAATTAAAATATATCATCAAATAAATTTATATTGGCATGATGTTAAGATTTATATTATAATATATAAAACTTTTGTATTCATTTATATTTATTATTAACTATGTGAGTTCTGAAATTTGAAACTGAGACAAAATAAAAAACACAAAAATAATATAAAACACTGTTTAACAACATTATTAAAATATAAGGATATGAATCATTGACTATGATTTTTGAAATACATGTTATAGATATTCTTATATTGTAATAATGTTTTTAAAATTAAATTCGCTAATACGCGGAACTATATCACCTCATGTGCAACTTCTTAATCATATAATGGATATTATGTCAGGTATGTGATATCTATATTCCAGTTATGTATTTAAATAAACAATCAGAATAAAGTGATAGGCATAAGCAAAAAAATTGCAGCTTCACAAAATCAATAAATCTCTCAAACTAAAATTAATTTACCATATAGGCTAAATATCAAGTATTGTATAAGTTTTACTATAATAACGATTTTTTTAGTAACATAAGGCATTACTATCTTAAATTAAGAATATTGCCAAATTTTATATGAAAATAGTCTCAAATTCATTGCAACGAAAATTATATCTCTGGTATATCTCTGGTATATATCAAGCAGATCAAGAAAAACTTGTGAATGATACTTCATTCTCCAATATCACTGTACTTATTAACCTGATTAGAAAATTATATATATAATATCAAGTGTAATTAATAAATTCTGTAGATTGAACCTATGTATTCATTGTTAGTACATTTACATTTGTCAATTCTATTGTAAAAAGTATTTAGTGAAATTAAAAAAGACATTTAAATTATAAATTGTAATATCTGCATCAGCCCAGCCGCAAGCATTGCATTAGCAACATATATCAATGCATTGTTAATATTCTCATTCAATTAACACTAAACATTTACATAAAATGTGTTTTATTATTTCTAAACACAAAAATTGTTTCTGTGTCCCACATATAGTAGCTCAGACAGAGGGAACCTTGTTTAAAGACACTCTGTTACCCTACAAACAGATCCATTTTCGAAACACATTTAGAATACCAGATGTCAACACATTGGTACCAGAGCTAGGAATTAAAAACACTTCTTGTTCCTGATTGGGAGTCATATCAACAGCCAGACTTATATAAAAATAAATTATTTACCAGAATATATAAGCCCTGTTACTTAAATGTATTGGTTATTCATCTTCACAATTTTCCCTATTTGGGCAGAAAATACAACAATATCACTCTTTATTGTTATATTATGTTAAAGTTAAGTAGAAAACATAAAATGTAAATAATTAAACTAGATTATAGTTTAATTATTTACATTATATATACATCTTATATACACCTCTAAATTGTAATACTTTAATCATCTTCACGCTGTATCCCACACACAGCAGGCCTGCTGTGTGAGGGAACCTAGATATGTTATTATTTCATGACTAAATAATATAGAAAATTTTGATTGTTTGGATGAATCAAACATGTCCAAGAAAAATAATGAATATATTTTAAAATATCACATTACTTATCATCCTTTAGCAAAAAACACAGCTTAAATAAAAAAATTGTACTTTTTAAATTTGAATGCCCTTAGATAGATCTACTTATTGGAAATGTCTAACTATAGATCACATAATAAACATCTCAGCCAATCAGATGTCGGATTAAATAAAAATGACATCGCACAACACAGCCTAAATGTAATAAAATATCAGTCAACACATCAGAAGTCATAATAATTCCATTAAAATAAATCGTTAAAATTACTATCTTACTTCATAAGCATCAAATCAAAGTTATTAACTTTTAAAATAGATATATTTTTTTGTCTAGTGTGTAACGTAAAGTTGGTGAATACAACATAAGCAGTGTTGTTTGCTAAAGAATGATATGCTTTTGCTATTGTAATTTAAAATTTAATTCAAGTACAAGATGTTATAGTTAATGAGTTAATATTTAATAATATTTTAATATCTTTGATATTGTACTAAGTTATTCAAAAATGCCTCATTTTTATAATTCAAAGAACTTGTGGCATACACTGTAAATAAATAACATATTATCATTGTTTATTTTATTATGTGCCATACTTTTTCAATTATTTTTCAATAATAAAATATTTAATATTTTGCAAATATAAATAGTATTTTTTTAACGATAAAAAAAACACAAATTGTACTTGATTAAGATTATTTATAATTAACAAGCTGATTATATTAAAATATTACAATTAATAATAAAATTTAAGTCGCAAGACAAAGCGTCATTTCAAAAATATAATTACAAATATACATCTACGCGTGAGGCCATAAGTCGCCAAGAGCGGGAACTTGATAACAACTTACCTTGTTCTCATCATCAGTCGACAACTTAGGCTTCTTAACTTGATTTGGTGAACTCATTTTGAAAGTATAAATTGAATTGTGATTTGTGTGGTTATCCGCGTATGCCTAAAAAATTAAAATATATTCACAACTGGTAAAAACGTGACAAACATGGCGTCCTTAGAATATGTCAAAATAAGTTAAAAACAAGGCCATTACACCACCAACTGTGCTAGAAAATATGCACTAGAATACAATCTTTCTGAATTAATAGAAAACTTATACAAAATAGTAAATTAATACCTAAACCGGTAACTGTTAAGTCTTCATCACTATCATGACAATTATTACATTACCGCGTTTTACGTACTGCTAAGACTGACACTTTTCCAGTTTTACGTTATCGGTTCTACTCAAACTCATAGACAAAAAAACCAAAGGTTTTAGTTAGGGTCACAGACTAAAACTTGAATGCACCTAGAAGGCGTTCTAACATTTAATCTATGGTCATTATAAATTGGATATTTTATAGTATCATATAACACTACGTTATTTTTTATTAAACTATTTTAATAAATTGTATAATTTATTAGGGATTTATCAAAAATAAACGAAAGAAATTTTCTTATATTTGTACTATAACAAAAAAAAACATCAATATACATAACTATAATATACGTTAAATTATTCTACATAGTAGACGGATGAATGCCAAATATTCAAGGAATATCGTCTAACGATTATAGATTACAACGTAAAAATTTTTCGTCAAGCGGGTAGTTGACAAAATCAATTTACTTATTGGCTATAGTGCTTAAATAAATGTCACTAAATATATTATATAAAATAATTGACCCTGTCTTCCTAAATAAGTACAGTAAATCTGATAAAACGAATAAAATAAAATTTCATCAACAGAGATATGCGAAATTGTTAGAAATAACAGCGGATACGGATATGAATATTGATAAATATGTCTAAACACGTAAGTGATACGAACTTTGGCTCTCTTACGATAATAAACATTGACATAAACAGAACTTTACCTCATAATAATGAGACTTCCGAGCTTCAGAAAAAAAATCTAATTGGTTTTAAATATTACAATTCAAAGAAAACAAACTCCAAGAATAATAATGCCGCGCTTTGTCCATAACTTATAGATGAGAATAGTACAATCCCCCAAGTGAGGATTGAACCCACAAACAATTTGATTTTAAATATATTAAATTCAATACCTAATATAAAAGATCCTTTGGAGATCCACGTAAAAAGCAACATACAAGACAGATATACGGCTTTCTCCTGTCACGAATAATCGCGCTATTAACGAATGTGGCGCTGATTATAATTTATATAATATAAAATTTTAAAAAATTGCAGTTATACAGAGTGGAAGTGTTAACACCGCTTTGAAATGAAATCTCAATTTTAACTACTCTATAAAAGCCCTACGTTAAAACTGTTGAGGTATCTTGATTATTTTCTCTGTATCTTAAATAATCAAGATACCTCAACAGTTTAGACGTAGGTTTTTTTTCATTTCACGATGTTTATCCATACCTGTATTTCGTGTGACGCGTGTACTTATAGATTATTGATACCAAGAACGTTAACACATACTACTAAAATACTATTAAAGGTTAAACAACTTTGAACTTTGCCGCCAATACCTACGACTCGATTTCGAAATGAGGCGTATGTGGCAGCTTCCCTTTGATAGGTTTATGTGTGCGTGCGTCGTTCTTGACAAATGGCGTTTTATTTTACAAAGATAATTTTATTAAATGTATTATTTTTGATATAGATTTTTTTTAAATGAATTAGGCTTTTATAGAGTAGTTAAAACTGTGGTCTCATTTAAAGGGGTGCTGACAAAAACACTCTGTATAGTAAATGTTCTCTGTAGATTATATGTTTCTTGATTATGAATAAACAACTTCACAAGATAACACGATATAACATTTATAGTTAAAGGTGTTGGACATAACAAAATTTGACAATATTTAATATTTTTTAAAACCTTTTTGAAATGATTGTAATAGATTTAAATTTAAATATTAAATTTTTATTTAAAAACATGCTAATTTTAACATTCTCAGTCTATAAATCTATCTGGTTGATATGTAGTTTCGCTTATGATGGATGTCAGAAACTTAATGTTGTGGAAAAGAAAACAAATATGTAAATTAGAATAATTATCCTCACTAGTCTGTTAAAAATAAACACAACATTCATTTAAATATCTTTAACAAAACAAATGAAGTTGAGCAATTATAAAAGGTCTAATAGAATGAAATTAGGGAGTTATGACTTATGACTCTTAATGTTAATGTTTGTTTAATCGGCATCTATTGAAGATATCCTTATGAAATTTAAAATAAACTTGGCTATTTTATTATTATTATTACATATTTTTCCCCGAATTGTGGGAATATTGTAAATTGTAAAAAATGGAAGTTTATATTTTGAGAGCAATTTTATGTACCACCTCGTAAATGAACACCTACCAAAGTTTAGGCAGAGCAGACCCTTTACAACAGAGCTTGTGAAGGATTTAGCTAACAGTTCAACTTACATATTTTTCCTTTTAAAAGATTTTAACTTTGCTGTCTGTCTGCCACATATTTCTCTTTTTTTTATGAAATTGAAAATGATTATCTTCTAAAAATATTATGAAAAAGTAACATTACATGTAAAACTTATAAGTTGCTCAAAATTATACAAATTAGTAAAGTAGAGTAAACTTGCATCAGCTTTATATATAAGTTGCCTTAATAATAAATTATAACATCTCAATAATGAAGGAGATATATACGAGAGGATTTTGCAATAACCTATTATTTTATAAAATACTAGAGGGCGCGCGTGGCTTCGCCCGCTTATTAGGAGTGAATTCTAAAAAAACCACGAAACACGTGTACTAAAATATTTTTACAGTCTGAATTTAAATTTTTATAAAAATCGGTGGTAATTTAAAGATTTTTCCATATAAACTTTCAACCACTTATTTGAACTTTTAGGGGGTGAATTCTTAAAAACCATGAAACACGTGTTCAATGAAATATTTTTAAGAGTCTGAATTTCAAATTTTATAAAAATCGGTACAGATTACATTTTTTTTCCATACAAACTTTCAACCCCTATTTCATCCCTTTAGGGTTAAAATTTTTCAAATTCCCTTCTTAGTGGATGTCCAGAATATGAAAATAAACATCTGCCCAAATTTCACGTTTCTACCATCAGCGGTTACGGCTCTGCGTGCGTCTTACCTCAGTCAGTCAGCACAAGTCCTTTTATATATATAGATTAATGAGAAAAAGAAAAAGATCAAATGGATAAAAAATAAATAACATAGAAACCTAATATTACAGCAATAAAGAATACATTTACATCCATGACAAATCATTGGGTGAACAAACTTGAAAGATTAATTAGTTTAACAAAAATAACCTAGATGTAAATAAGACTGGAGATGCAAATTTTACTTAAAACATCAAAATGAAAGTAATTAACACAATACAAAGTAATATTGGTTCAGATATTTTAGATTATAAGTTAATACTTGCTAATATTGTTATTAGTATGCCAGATTTTTTATGTCTAAGTATTAATTCTAATATATATATTTTTTGATATAATAAATGCACCAGCTATATTACTGAGCTCAATTAAAAATGGTTATACTATAAAAAAAGTTATCTTAGGTAAAACATCCCATCCTGCCTTACTATAAGGTGTCTAAAAATGATTAATCAATATCCTAGCAAACACATATATATGCTGATAAAATTATATTAAAATTGAAGGAACAAAGTGTTATCTAAAAAAAATATAAAATATTAAACCAAATATTTATCACTTTTTACACAATGAAGGAATAATGAGGAAATTTTGTATTGTTTATTTTCCACCAATACCTTCAATGGAAACTCTATTGATTTTACTTCCGAGATATTGTATATTATCATATATTTTGACTTGCCCTACATAATAATTCTTGGCAATAGTCTTTGGGTATCAGGAGTTTGTAATAATGTCTCCACTACAGAAATGCTGACAACATAAATAATCTGTAACAAGCATATGTCTTAGTGGTCAGAGCACTTTACTAGAAGCATGAGTTTGAGTTCTGCTAAGGATCTTATATTATCATAAATTTCATAATAAAATATCATATTTATTTATAATAAAATATTAATAATGTAATTAAAGACTTCAAGTACAGCTACACCAGCATGGACCATGTTTTTAAACAAGTACAATACATATAAACCTTTTTGAATTAGTTTATCAATTCGTAAAAATCTCAATTTTTTAAATAGATTGACAGATCTATGTGATGAATGGTGAAAGTTAACATCCTTTTATATTATATATAAATAAAGTCTAGGTAAAAATAAGAAAAAAAATGATTTTGAAATGTTTCCTTTATTTTGGTATGTAAGCTTTTTCAATTCTTATATCATCAACTGGACAGTCATATTTATCACACTCTACTAGGCCTATTCTTTTTACTACTGCCATGCCACTTTGAACTCTTCCAAATATGGAGTGCTTGCTATCTAACCATTGAGTGGGTGCTAAAGTTATAAAAAATTGTGATCCATTTGTGTTTGGACCAGCATTTGCCATTGACAATATTCCTGCGCCAGTATGTTTTAAATCAGAAGTTATTTCATCGTCAAATTGTGGTCCATATATAGATTGGCCTCCTTTACCAGTTCCTGTATGATCACCACCTTGTATCATAAAATCTCTTATAACTCTGTGAAATTTTGTGTTATTGTAATAACCTCTCCTAACTAATTCCATGAAATTTCTGCATGTGAGGGGAGTATGTTTCCAATACATTTCCACTGTTATAGTGCCCATTCTGAAATATAATCCAAGATTGTTAATATATAGAACTTTGAAATAAGCATATCATATGGAAAAGCATAATCCATTTTGAAATACTTACGTTGTTTCTAGTACAGCAATTGGAGGTTGCCAAGACTTATCAGGAATGCCAGCACTCACATAGCTTAGCATTTTCGAAAAACCTTATAAAATCCTATATTGAACAAGATAAAAATTCTATTAACAAATTTTATTTAATCTTTTATGAAACGTGCCCAAACTACTTTTTCTACCCAAATATTTGTTACGGTCTTTGTTAGAACATAAAGATAGTTGTTGTTTTTTATGAAATGAAGAACAAATTAAAAATAAAATTTGTTATAAGTTACTCGGTAAATGTTTTAAATAATCATACAAAGTAAGAAAGTAAGCTTAGCTTGGTATTGGTAATTGTTATTTGAATTTGACACTTGACAGCAGACTATAGTAATGATCACAGAATACATATACCCAAAGGATAATTAAAAAGGAACGGTATTATTTTAATGTACATAAATAATGTAAGTAATAATCTAAACGTATGGTAGAAATAATTGAGAGCTTAAAAAAATAAATACATAAATTGATTAAATAAAGGAAACTCCTGATATTTTGATGTATTAAAAAAATCAAATAACATTTGAAGTCCTAAAATGAAATTAGTAAACCTATTAGCGAGCTAAATGCTCGCGAGAAATAAAAAAATATTATAATGTTTTTTATGAAACTAATTTACTATATACGGTATCGTACTTACATTGGAAAACATTTGCTTTTTTTTCTCTATGTAAATATATATAGTAAATATTTATTAGTTATATATACAATTACTAAATACTAAATATGAATTACAACTCTATGGAAAAATATGAATGACGTTTTGCTATTTTAATGAAAAAACACTGTGAGGCTTGCAGATGTGACTGGTATTATTTTTATATGTATTGCAACCAGATAAAAAATATTTAGCACCTGCGCAGAAATATGGAGTCAGAACATCAACCGAAACTAAGTCCAATCAGAGCTTTCCAAGCTTTTCAAGGTATTTGTCATCAAGTGTAAAAACATATTTTGTGTTTTTTTTGTAACAATATTCATCCAAATTGATAGCAGTTATCTTTATATGTTATTGTAAATATGTTAATGTAAAGTTCAATTTCAAGCAGTGCTTCAAGCAAATAGTATGGAGCCAGAAGATGCATACACAAGTCTTTCTGAGTATCACGATTACGAACCAAGGCTAGAGTTTGATGATTCAGAACTGATTCAAGCTAGCGGTTTAGGTAAGTTAAAATAAATATAGTTCTACAAATACCCACTAGAATTAAAATATTTAAAGTTATGTTTCACGACGCAATACATGTCTTAATAAAAATTGTTATTAAAATCCTATGTACCACGAAATTATTGATAATTCAAATGTTTTTCTTTTTTTTTTATCGAAAATTAAACTTTCAAGTTAGATCACACAATCTTCACTTTTGCATCCTAATCAAGTTCTACAACAGAATGAAATAAATAAAAAAACAGAAAAGTTTAATTAAAAACAGAATTATAATAAATTTATCATGCAAAATCTTACTACACAATGTTATTAAAATTTAGAACCATAGATAATTTCTGAATGTCTTGTCAGTAGTATCTTATTTTATCAATACATTTGCTTGTTATCAAATTTGAAATGTATTGGCTATGTAATATGTTAAAAGATATCCAATTCTTGGTTAAAATTTATTTCTTAAGCAACAGAATCTTTCTACACTTTTATATCAATACACCCAATGATTATTATAGATTGAAATATCATATAAGAGAGTATTTATTAAATAAGTTTTTTACATTTATACATGCATATTTTTCTTACTCTTGTAAAAGCACAGGTGTGCTTTTTGTACCTATGTGATGTGACTACTATAACTAATGTCTGCACTTGAAATAATTTTACAATCAATAAGTAAATTTTTGCGAACATTGGTAAAGGCCCTTAAATATGTCCTCCCTATACTCTAGAAGCTTACACACACTTTATGTACTATTTACTACTAGAACACATACCTACAATAAGGGAGGAAGTATTGTTTATTAACCAGCTACAAAAAGGGCTTGTAAATCACCCAAACATATTAGCCGGACGACCTCGACATGCTTGTACTTCAAAGAGCTTTAACTTCATGCTAGGCTGTTACTTCAAAGAGGAGACACTTCCAATGGGGAATGAATACCTGAAATGCCATTACTTTTCACTCATCTGTTCATAATGCCTAGATTGATTGCATGATATCATCCAACAAAAAAATCTGGTAAAACTTATAGTTCCATAAGGAACAAATAGCTTCAAGAATAATAATTTTAAAGTAAAGACATACTTTGAACTTACTAATATACTGACTAGGAATAAGTTTAACTAGGAATGAGTTAATTGTATGTGGTACTAGTAGGAGCGAAAGGTAAAACAGTAAAATCCTTCCTGTCTAGAGCTATAAATTCATTTCCAACACATGCTTTATATACTTAAGACATGTGGCACTAGTAGAATCATTTCACATTTGGTGTCAGTATAGAAATGAACTTGGATAGCTGAGGTGAGTGTTCATGCATAATTCTAAAAGGGCTATTTAAATCTACTGCTCCAATTGCCTCAACCTGTAAAGCAATGGCACTAATACCCACTTGGTGAAAATGGAATGGAAATGGAATACTAAGTAATTTCTTCTACATAGAGTGCATAAGTAAATTATTGTATATAAATATTTCAACACATGTGTCTTTAAAGTCTAAAAATTATAAATATATTGATTTTACATGTTAATGTTTATGAAATATGTGTAGAGATAAAAAAAAAGCAAAACTTAGCATGCTAAAGTACTTTCCCTTTAATATATGATTAAAGAAAATATATTAAATTTTGATTAATGTTATTTGAGTAACCTGTTCCATTGGTAGGACCAACATCTGAGTCTGGTAGAAATAACTATATTTTACAACACAGTGAAAATTTGCAGTTTACTCTGTTTCAGTGTTTTGTGAATAAGGTGTTTATTTTTATTCCCGTCAATTATTCTTCATTAAAAAAATATATCTTCATATATTTTCAATTTTAACTAGTATAAAAATTTTATTTTACACCTCAAATAGTTTTACCATAGTGTGTGGCGCTCCGTTCTCCCTGACTATCCACCCCACTAGGGATAAACTGTGAAGCTAGTAGTAGTAAAATAGTTTTACCTAAATAATTTTAATTATTTACGTTCTTTAATATTAAAATTAACATTCTTTTAAATTAAATGGTAATGCATAAAATATATTAGTCTTGTTTAAAAACAAAAATATGGATCATATGTCCATAGTGTATAAATTTTAAAAATAGGGATTGTAAATAAAATAGTTTAATATTACTCAAAATTACAAATAGACACAGTTTAATAATTTAAAATTTATTCAGACAAAATATGTGTACGGAAAAAAAAATAGAACCATAAAGTTTTCCATTTCTGTACATTTATTGAAAATAAATTTTCATCTCAAAAAATTAAAAAAACATATTTTAATACTACGAGAAATTGTTTATAAGAATTATATAAGAATACATATGGGTACACATTTATGTTCATTCAACTTTGATTGCATAATGAAACTACAAGTGGAGGCCAATTGATATTCATACATATATCTAAGGCAGGAAATAGATTTGCCTGGTGAGTTGTAGTGTTGTTATCTTGTTAAGTTTTATTGAAGGATTTTTTTATTAGTTATTTTATTCTTTTAACAACACATAGTATTTAAACTGCCTAACTTATCAATTTATATATAAAACAGAAAATTATAATGATGAGTTAAAATTTTTTAAATTGTTATTTAATAGCCTATTATCACAAGTTATTTCTTGCTTATTTAATATACAAAAATGTGCATAAAATATAAATACATAAAATATAATATAAAAACCTGAATAGCGCTAACATAGCTCTAAGGTAAAAAACTTGCATGCCGTGGGAGAATTATTAAATTATTAAAATGCACAAATGCATTTCATATTTTGAACTAATTATGGAATTAAATATTGTATGTGGTTATTCTTGTTTCATTAATAAGTAAAAAGTTTTAATTACTTTTATGATCATAATTGTGTGGGTGTGTTAAATAATAATGAATACTATCATATAAAAATGATGCATCCTTTAACAACTTCAAGCTTGCACGAGAATTTATATTATGTTTATATTTCTCTCTATAATTGAAAATAAAGTTGGTGTCATTATTCTATATTTTATAAATATATACTTAATAATTTTTTAAATCTTAGCTCAAAACAAAGGTCAGAGTCAGATATTATTAAAAAAATAAGCATATCTAGAGATATTTTCCAGGGTGTGTTCTGACATTAGCTTAGAACTGATATTTTTGTGTTAAGGGGTTTTTAATTTTTCAGAGTTATTTTTTACTTATAAAAATTCTGGTGTAGGCTTCACACTATTCCGGAGTTAGACCACCAGGTTGAACCCCCATATTCCTATGTCTATGGTTCGAATTTTTTTTTACTTTAGTATCATATTTTCAGCGCCGTTACCACCCGAATTACTCGATATACCTGATGATTTGCTTAAACGTTCAGCTAGTGATGGTACTATAGAAGAGAATTTTGAAGAAGAACTCGCCAAAGCCCCTGTGGTGCAGGTATATGGTGAGGTAAAAAAAAATGATACTATTTGTTGACCACCACCTGTGACATTTTAAACATTGAATACATTTAACAAAACATAATTAATTCGCTCATTTCCTATACTTAGTATATATTGTCTTCACTTTGTATATTAAACTCTGTGAATTTAGCAAAATTTCGATCAATATTGCAATCTAGGTCTCGCGGGCCCGGCGAAACGGATTTAGGTCAGGTATACAAGTATTCTTGCTGATTGACCTTTTCTATATAGGTTAGTGCGTTACAATATTACTTCCTAGAACAGTATTGATTTTATGCAACTGGCCGGTTTGCGTCATAGATTTATACATATATGTATGTATATGTATGTTGTTGCCTTCTCATGTCTTCAATGATGATACAAAATAAATAAGAAATTAATATTATTTTAAATTGAACATACCATATTTAGATATACATGTACTTTAAGTGTATTTAATATATTTTATACGTAGATTGCAACTTCGGCACTCGATGAGGATAGTTTCTCCGATCTTACGGGTATGGGATTGGTAGAAGTAGGCGGCGACGATGAAATCGGCCGTAGAATCATTATAGTTTCCGCTTGCCGACTTCCCTCAAGCAAAGATTTACATCCAGATCGTCTGTTAAGGTAACGATTTATTTTTTTAGTCTAGCAAAATTTCTATCAATATTGCAAGTTTAAATTAAATAAATATATCTTAGTGGTGAGATATACCAACTAACTACTACCACTGCCGTTGCAGATATCTAATGTTTACCTTGGACAAATTTGTAGAACAGGACTATAGCGTCGTTTATTTTCATTATGGATTGACCAGTAAAAACAAACCACCTCTTTCTTGGCTTTGGAAAGCTTATAAAGCCTTCGACAGGAAGTACAAGAAAAATCTTAAAGCTCTATATTTAGTTCATCCAACGAATTTCATACGGGTCGTCTGGCAAATGCTCAGGCCCGCGATAAGCGTCAAATTCGGAAGAAAAATGATGTACGTAAACTATTTACACGAGTTACAACAATATTTAGATCTGGAGAAGCTTTGTATACCAGAACCGGTGTTAGAGTAAGTATCGTTCTACAATTGTATCACAAATGTTCCAATATTTTTGTTGCTTATCGATTGTTATATTATAGATACAACAACCTGTTGTTGTCTAAGAATCCTAAAGCAGCTGAAGTAGCTCGTAGTCAAGCTGAAAAACTTGAGAAGTTACCAGATGAGAGCGATTCTAAGGTGATCGCGAAAGAAAGCTTGTTACCGCCGCCGACACAGCAGTTTGGTGTTTCATTGCAATTTATAATAGAAAATAATACGGGCATAATAGATTCCATCCCACCCGTCGTGAGACAGTGCGTGGAGTTTCTTTCACAGCCCGACGGTGAGTGAATTGTTTTGTAATCTTTTTTTTTATCTTCACGTTATTTTCGTATATATAATAGGGGTCAAGTGTTAGGACACTCCAATTCCTAAGAACCGCCTTATTTTTGAGATACTGCGTGTTGAATCGCGGAACTCGACGCCACGCTTTTATTTTCTTACCAGACAGAGCGAGAAAGTATAAATAATTCATTTTCTCGAGTAGGAATCGAATTGGCCACCAACAAGATAGACGGTGTGCCGATGCGCCACGATAGTGTCATTAGAAATAATCTATTAAAATGACATTCTAGAAACAAATATATATATTTTTTACTTTAAAGCATATATCGGTTTTAGCTTTGGAAACAGAGGGTATATTTCGTAGGTCGGCCAACATTTTGGTTATAAAGGAGTTGCAGAGATTGTGCAATAGAGGCGAGCCGATATCCTTCAGGAACGATCCGCACAACGCCGCGGTTCTACTAAAAACTTTCCTCAGAGATTTGGAAGAACCTTTATTGACATTTGATTTACACGAGGAGATACTGAAGTTCCAGAGTAAGCGATATACTGTTATGATATGCTTTGTTTTCAAATATTTATCATTATGATAAATATTTTATACTGTAGCTTCTCGTTGTGTCACGCATACAGCAGGGTAGGCAATGGGAACTAAGTGTCAAGACACTCCGTCCGTCCAACTTTCCGTTAAACTCAAGCCGCGTTTCGTTTTCGTTTTCTGTCAGTGGGAATACTCACAACCGTAACATTACAGTCAAACGACATCCCGTTGCGCCGGCGCGGCCTTATTAACAATTAATTTACATGCATTCGCTTTCTTTGGGACTTCAGTATCACCTATACTGAAGATCCAAAGTAAGTTATAATTGTTGCTACTGTGTGTAATTTATATCATATAATTAAAATGTCAATAACTTTAACATTTTTATTAGGAGGAAGAGATAGATTCAATACTAAAAAAAATGTTTTATCTAGCTATATTAGGTCTTGCAGAAAACACTCAGCCACTGTAATGTCATATTTCTTATTTTTTTAAAAGTATAATTTTTTCACAGCTTGGTCGAACATGGACAAACCACGACAAGTGAAAATATTAATATTGGAAAGATTGCCTTTGGACAATTACAAATTATTGAAATACATATTTCAGTTTTTATGGAAGGTAAGATTGTTAAGTGCATAAAAGGATATATAATGATAATGATTATTTATATTATATATAAGGATAATGTTCTCATGGCTTCTGAGCGTCTCTTATTTTTTTTTATTATTATTATATTTATTGTTATGTTTAATGTCATCTTTTTATGTATGTATGTATGTTTATTATTAATATATGTCTTTAAGTTGCCTAGAAGAGATTGGATTGTGTTTAACATTTTTTTTGTCTTTATGAGTGTACAATAAAGAATATTAATATAATAATACTTTAAATTCGTAGCGTGTAAATGAGTGTTTCTTACAGGTGCAAGATAGAAGTTGTTTAAATAAAATGACAAGTGGTAACTTGGCTGTTGTTTTTGGCCCAAATCTCTCTTGGCCGTCTAAAGGTCAAATGTCACTGCAGGCCATTGCTCCGGTGAACGCTTTCACAGATTTCCTTTTGGAAAATCAAAAATCTATATTTATTATTTAAGCTGCGGTCAACAGTAGCCATATATAATATAAACATTAAATGCCAAATAAGTTTTTTATACAATTTTAATAGATGAATAGATTTTCACCTGAGATTAAGTGCAAATATTTATATATTCTGTTAAGATCTCGTCACTTCCCAGGGATGTTACGGATCTACAATTTCTGATCTAGATACTGATATGGATATTAATTGCGGATAATTTCGGTTGCGGATACTAGATTTTAGAAAAATATAATTTTTAAAGTATCAATTATCTGAGGCCAGTCGTAGCGCAGCGGCACGAAGTGTGACTGTAAAACCGACTGGTTGTGGGTTCGATCCCCACTCGAGGAAATGAAATATTTACTTAAATTTATATTGCCATTTTTTCGCTGTGGTGTCGAGGTTAAGCGCGGCGTTGAGTTCTGCCACTTAACACGCAATGCCTCCAGAATTCGGCAGAAAGTGGGGAACGCAGTGTCTTAACACTAGGTTCCCTCTGCCTACCCTGCTGTGTGCGGGATACAGCGTGAAGCTGATTTTTTATTATTGATAGTTTGTGATATTAATTGTTCATCGTTTTCTAGTAACAAAGTTTTTTTGCATTTGTCACTATTTCACACTAAACGCTGTGTAGCGTATGTAGGCAAAATCAAAAACCTACCGTTATAATTTCCGTATCCGAAATTATACGATTTTTTTATATTGGATTCTGGATTTTTATTTGTCATGTCTGATAGTACTATCGGTTTCTGTCACAGAGCTCCATAGCGTCCCTGATTATATATATTATATGTATTATATTATATTGCGGATTCAACAATTCAAAATATACATAAATGTCTGCTATATGGATATACCGCAATTAAAAATTCAGTTGGTTAAAATATAAGATATGCCTAGAAACTAATTGTACTGTATAACTTTGTATTGTTCTTACCCACCATAACTAGAATTTATACTTTGATAATAAAATTATGTATTGATTTAAAGTTTTTTATGTAAATTTTATTATAAAATTTTATACACAACGTAATTATATTATAAGATAATATATATATGTATGTAGTATAAGTGTGAAAGGAAATTATATTTCGCACAATTTTTCGTAAGACGAATGTTTTTACCGTGGTGACGATTAAATACACCTTACTTAATATATTAAGTTAATTGATTCTAAAAATTAAAATGTAGGCATTAATGCTTGGTTTAAGTATTTTTTTCAAAGAAAAGAAAGAAGAGACACTTTGCTCCCAACATTGCGCCCAATTTTTGAGTATTGCATGTTGAGTAACTGAACTCGACGCCGCACTTTGTTTTTTTTATATGAAATAAAAATAATGCTTTTTTTTAGATTTTCTAAAATGTTATTTCACACTTAGAAAAGAAAACTATTTATTCAGGAATTTGACGTAGCTTGATGAGAACGGTATGGCTTAGCGGTCATAGCGCTTGGGTGGTTTCCAAGAGGCGCGGGTACAAATCCTGCTACGTTTAATTTTTTTATACGTTTTCGAAAATAATACGAATCGAAAAATAAATCATGTTATAGATCGTCTTCTCTAAAACTGAACGCTCCTCCACTGTCCTTAACAAGCACATACAAATAACATAATCAGATGATACACAATGACGCGCAGTTTGTCATTAGTCTCGGTAAAAGTCATAGCAAAAAATAACGTCAACCAAAAAATCTAACAAATAATACAATTTTAAATCGACATTTGACGATTTTGATTTGACTGATCTTAGAAGAACTGTTATGGTCATTTCAGCTAGAATTTAATAGGATGCCCACATTAAAAGAATTAAACTTGTCTGAAATAATTAGTTTTAACGTCTATAGAAACTCCTATAAATTTTAAAGATATGTGGTTTGGAATGGTCAGTTTGATAATAAATTACAAGGATATTTAATAATCATAGTGTTTTTTTTTAAATAGCCAGCAGTCAGCTCAATCATAAGCATTGATCTCATAACTGTCAGATATTTCTAAAACCCTCGTATTTGAAAATTTTAATTACACAATTAATAAAATATTTAACATATATTAAAAATTATCGTATTTTTAATATTTAAAATATTTGTAATTTTTTGCTCATCGTTATGTTGATTTGGATCCAACGATTGGATTTGTCGACCAACTAATCGGTAAATGCCTCATATTCGTTCAGGATGGTCGTGTCGTTTCATACAAGATGTGCGATCGTCGCCATACAAAGTCAATTGATATACTGATAGCTCAATCAGTTGAATTCTTAGTGTGCAGGAGAGTCCCAGTCCCAGAGTGCAGGAGAGTCTTCAATAAAATAGCAGGGGCCTTCATTTTTAAACCGGATGGTCTATACGTGTATTTTCCAAACACCAGTCAGTAATGAAACATAACGGGTACCACCGAAGTTTGCAACTTCTTATGTAGCTTACAGTATGCAAGCAATTTATAGGTATTTAATTGTTAAAAATAAAATGCTTCGTATGTGTTTCTTTGATTCGGTATTGAAAGAGTTGGTTCCAATTATAGTCACGTTTTCTTTAAAGGTTGGTGTACCTATATAATTTTAGGACTCGAAAAATATTTTCGTAAAAAGAAAAATATGGTTAAAAGTAAAATATGGTTTTTGAAGAAGAGACATTTTGTTCTCAGCGCAAACATGCAAGTGTCTGTCTTTAGGTTTATAATAATATAAATAAAAAATACATGTATACCAAATATA
Organism: Heliconius himera; assembly: GCA_021202915.1. NCBI lineage: Eukaryota > Metazoa > Arthropoda > Insecta > Lepidoptera > Nymphalidae > Heliconius > Heliconius himera. The sequence continues at coordinate 129,755 of JAJHJA010000306.1, forward strand.
ACCAAGAGTTGATCTATAGGTAACATAGTTTAAGCTTGTAGTCTACTAAATAGGATAATTTGACTAAATTTTACAAGAACGATTTTTTTCTTATTTTTCTTTATTATTCATTCACCTACTTAGTCTTCCACTCGAGTATTGTTCTTGCTTATAGCGATTTTAAAATAATCGTTTAAGTTTATAAATTTTTATGACTCTTATATAAATCATTTTAGTATATTTATTATATTTTAACACAATATCCTCATATTTATCCTGTACTTTCGAAAAAATGGCCATCCTACGCCTCGCATTGTTGCAATCCGCCCAATTTTTCATTAATATATCCTACATGTCAATTGCATATATAAAACTACAAAAAATACATTGTTTGTACTCTTTTTTGGCTAAAGTCCGAAGGCTACGTTATGTTATTTGAAAAAAAAAATCGCTATAATATTCTAGTCGATTTCGTTAAACAAATAATAAGTGTATAAGTACGAAATCTAAAGAAATATTTACTTAGACTGTAAATTTGGTATAAATTATTTCCTTATACATTATTTCTATGTTTCGCTTCGGTATTCCCAAAGTCGATGAAATAATAAAAAAAAATTAGGCATAATATCTACTAAATATACTATTAATGAAAGCCATAGCAAACACGTGACTGATTCACTACCCTTCCAACGACATTTAAAACAGCCTAGCTTCACGTTCCTAATATTAACTCTGTACTATGTACCAAGCACTTAGGGGCCGTTCAAGTATTACGTAAGCAGTTTTTTTGCAATTATTGACCCCCCCCCCCTCCCCTATGTCATCAAAAATAAGCAATCCTCTTAAAATATTTCATTGAAAACGTCAAAAATAAGCAAACCCAAGACCCCCCCGCCCCCCTACAGTGCTTACGTAATACTTGAACGGCCCCTTATAGTGATGGCGATTGGCAAATAATACTACACTAAATAATAACAATCGTACTACAGTAATTACATATGTGATAGATTGTTGTAAGTCACCGAAAATTAAATACATAGTAGATATATATTTCTTTAAATCTACTATTAATTTCATTCCAAACGTATTTATTAAATTCAAACAATAGGTAATTTTATATAACATTCCATATTTTTTTAATAAAATAGTGACAAGTAATTCTCGATCGTTGTTTTACTTCGTATACATTACAAAATTTCAACTGCTTCTTTAATGGTCACTACGTACGTTTCTTACTAATTACAACGAAACGATGTTAAAAAATCTAGCGGGATTAGATTGGAACAGCTGCTCTGGTTTCTGGTGAATGGTTTTAAAGTCTAACCCTTCCATGATAGATCTCTATAGAAATTTGATATATGTTTCTCAACTACCTTTTTTTTGTAACACCAACACAAGCTGTCTATGCTTATAGTATAGATAGCTTGTGTCAATGCACGGGGTGGTTTATAAAAGCGCCCTCAAAAAATATAATTAATAATATGTAATATACCAAAAATCCTGAGAAGTATATACAGGGTATATTTATATAAAAGAGCGAGTATGGGTAGTCAGTTCAGCTAAGTTAAGGATTGTGACCCCCGTTACTCCCTTATTGTAAAGAAGTTATGTGGGTTACAGCCCTTGGCATAACATTTGGTGTGTCGCTATTTTGAATAAAAATCAATAGGTACAATCATGTTAAAAACTTTTCATTAAAAGTCAGTGAAGCTTTCCGTTGCTTATCTTGCTAGATTTTGTATCGATTTTTTTATTTCAAGGACCCCGCACAAATAACATAAAATCATCTTATTCCATTTTGCCTTGTTTTGTATTATATAAATATATTTCTACACGTAGATATTTGTTAATTACTAATGAATTTGAATGTGTTGTATCTATCTGTTTTTAAATAATAAACGCTGCTCTAAACAAATAGTGGGTATATACATGCGTACTAATAATTTCAATAAGTTATTATACAATTATTTGAATCTCGTTTCTATTCGAATTTATTTAATCCATACATTACGCCATTTTTTTAAGTTCTTTATACTACTATAATACCTATATAGCAAAAAAAATGGACGTAGTTCATGAAACGCCATATATTCTATATTATTAAATATTTGTTATAATTTACTCGTTAATAAGCATAATAAGCATTTTAACATTATAGACTATTATATTAATAATATCCTTATTTTAAATATACAAGGATACTTACATAAGAAAAGAAAAAAATGTATATTAACCATTTGGTTATTATATTAATAAAAATAAGTGAGTATTTACGTTTTACTTATTTTTATGAATAATTACTTGTATATAACACTTTAACCCTATGTTGATATCTGTGAAAATCTTTTCCTTACTGATAAGGTTGATCAACCCCGTAAATATTATTAGACTATTTTCCGGATTCTAAGATGTTATCTTAATTACGTAGTTTTGACTTTTCAAATAATTATGTAAAGAAATCTAAATGTTATTGTGCCTAATATATTTGAATGAAATAAAAATAAAAAATAAATGTATAGATAAAGCTATTACGTTTAACAGGTTGGTGGTTAATATTATGTTAGATTTATTTATATTTCAGATTTCAACATTGTTTAAAAAGTTAGATTGTTGTAATAGAAATAACGAACTATATAATATATAAAAAAAAAAGTTGTATTGTACCCTATTGTGTTATCACTATAAAAATAAACGTATCATTTTTATTTAGTAAGGAGCTTTGGTTTTATTTATTTCCAAATCCTATATTGTAGTTGTACAAGGTCCAGTTTAGTACTCGTGCATAATTACTATTTGTCCCACCTTCATGAAATATTCGCTTTTAGCCCCTGGTACGAGAAACTCCCCCTCTTATCAGGGACTAAAAGGCCCGTACAAATACCTTGCCTAATTTAGATTTTCATAAATATATATAAGGTAAAGATGTTTATAATACTGTGAACTAGGATCTCAACTTACAACCCGCTCTCAAATCGGAGATCGATCTTGACATGCCGTTTTCATTCATAAATTATATATCAATAAATGAAAACGGCATCTCAAGATTGATCCGAATACGTGTCTAAAAGTGAATTTCGTCCAGGTGGGACAAAAAATCGTGTGTATGCACCACGGGCGAAATGTGGGTCATTGCCACCCACGATCCCCATGACATTTGACAATAAGCCGCAGGTAAGAACGTCCTATTTTTCACCCTAAGTGCCTAATATACTAATTGATTGATATCACGTAAATTTTTATGAGTACCTAAGGAGAAACAATAAAATATTTAGAAAATGGATATATTTTTATTATACTTTAACTAAAACATTGCATTGCTTTGTACAAGTATATAAATATAGTAGGGGTAAGTACTGGTGGCTATCGATCCTAGGGATAACAAGGGCAATGCAAGGACGACAGTCGCCGCTCGACAAGCTAACTATAAAACAATAGTGCATGTGTCCACGTGTGTATTTTATGTTCTAAATTGGTACTTTACCAATTAAATTTAATTGCAATACATTATATAATTATTTTTTGTAGGTTGAATTGGATGTAAAATTAATCAGCTTCACGCTGTATCCCGCACACTGCAGGGTAGGCAGAGGGAACCCAGTGTTAAGACACTCCGTTCCCACTTTCTGCCGAATTATGGAGGCATTGCGTGTTGAGTGGCAGAACTCAACGCCGTGCTTTTCCTCGACACCATAGCGAAGAAATGGAAATATAAATTTAAGTAAATATTTCATCTCCTCGGGTGGGGATCAAACCCACAACCAGTCGGTTTTACAGTGACACTTTGTGCCACTGCGCCACGACTTGCCTCAATGTAAAATTATATTTACATATAATATAAAATAAAAAAAAAAGTATTTTTACAAAGAATTTATCATTATGCATAAGAAGGTGATAGGTCAATTGATAATAATAATACATTTATAGATTAAAGTATGGTTAATTTTTTTTTTAAGTTTTTATCGATCCACTGATGGTGAATCATGGTGGATCACTAAGACTAAACCAATTTTGTCTAAACTAATAAGAGAAAATAGAGAAAGGATAAATAAACAAAATTTTATAGAAAGTACAATTTGAAGTGAGGACAGTCGTAGCGCAGGTGCGCAAAGTTAGATAGAGTTAAAAAGATTAGTTACAACTAATCGCAGACAGTTTTTGGGTTCGATTCCCACTCGAGAAAATGAAATATTCAACAATTTCGAGTTCTGTCACTCAACACGCAATGCCTCAAAAATTTGGCGTAAAATGGGGAACGAAGTGTCTTAACATTAGGTTCCCTCTACCTACTCGGTTGTGTACCGGATACAAAGTGACGCTAAAAAAACACATTGTGTGAATGTTCATCTTGTAAATGTGTGTTTGCGGGCCTGCGTGTGTAACCAATTTGAAGTTACAAGATGACAAGCTCGGAGAGAGCGATGATATCGTTTGAGATCCTTGTTCACTTTATTATATATATCCTTACCTTATATATATTTATGAAAATTTAAATAAGGCAAGGTGTTTGTGTCATGTACATACGAATCCCTTGCGGAATCTAATCTATAAGAAGTCTAATCTATAAGAAATATTAACGTATCGCCTTAGTGAAACTTGGTCAACATGATGAAAAAAACCTTCTTTTAAAAAATTACAGAGCGACGAGTCCGTTACTGATGACATTAGGGAAAATGAAGTTTTAGATCATTCAATATCAAAACCTCTGGACTTTCAAAGAAAGGTGGGAGGGCTGGTTTATGGTTTATAAATATACTACTTACTAAGTATTAAATATGTTAACTTTAAAGAGTTATATGTGATATTATTAAAATAAATTAGAGTTAGGTCAAATAAACGGAGGCCAGTCGTGGCGCAGGAGCACTAGCGTGTAACTATAAACGCGACAGGGTATGAGTTCGATTCCCACTCGAGGAAATTAAATATTTAATAGTTTTATTTTTTTTGCTGTTGTGTCCGAGTAGTTCCGCCACAGAAAATGGGGAACGGAATTGTCTTAACACTAGGTTCCTAGATTCCCCTGCCTACCCTGCTATGTGTCTCATACAGCTTGAAGCAAAAAAAAACAATATTACAAACATTACTGCACTCCATTTTTTCTTTCAGAACAGTGACGCAGCGCGGCACAACGGATGGTAAATAGAAGTAATAATTATTTCACTTCTATTTACAATTTTTTTTTTCTGATAGTTTTTCTATCTTTTTCCTAGACTGTTCTCTTACTGCGTTTTATTAATTCTTATCACAAAAGGTGCAGAGAAGTTACTTTTAATACGAAATCGTGCAATGCATGATATAGTTTCCTAAAGTGTCATAGTCCGAACCCACAAGAGAGCAACCCACTATTCTTTAACCGAGAGGTTCGCGGGGTGGAGGGACATTAATACCGGTACACGTGTATTATAGTACATCTTGTATAAATCTCAAGCTGTCAAGGATGTTACTCTACTTACATTTATGTCTATAAAATTGTGTTGTATACTGTAATAAAAGAAATATTACTTTGTTTGGTGTAAAATAATATATTTTTTTGTTAATATTTTTATTGTTTCATAACTTTTCTAACAATAACAATATATATATAATATATATATATATATATATATATATATATATATATATATATATATATATATATATAGATTAAGAACCATAGAGATATAATTTTAATAACATGCACCTAAATTGCACGAGTCTGCCCAAGTAACACGACACAGATTCATTTGATTCGTGCAAAATGGCCATCACAACTGAAGGGATATTTTTTTAACAGCTTCACGCTGTATCCCGCACACAGCAGGGTGGGCAGAGGGAACCTAGTGTTAAGATACTTCATTCACCACTTTCCGCCGAAAATCTGGAGGCATTGCGTGTTGAATGGCGGAACTCAACGCCGCGCTTTGCTTCGACACCAGAGCGAAGAAATGAAAATATAAATTTAAATATATAATTCATGTCTCTCGAGTGAGGATCGAACCCACAACCAGTCGATTTTGCAGTCACACTTTGTACCAATGCGCCACGACTGGCCTCTAAATATAAAGGAAGGGATATTCAATTTTATAATCTGCTTTCAGATACTCTAGAAGTTGTACATATATCCAAACTGCATCAGTAATTATAGTGTAATTGTTATTCTCTTCTCTTCTTTTTTAATGAAATTGTACACTTTAGAAATCTTAAATACCACTTCTAACAGAAATCACTACATATACAAAGTGGTAGTAATTTTCAACACGAATATTAAAAATGTAAATATAATATGACATATAAAATAATATTAAGTACATGACTTTTAAATACGACACTCTGAGATTTTCTAGATATGTAAAAACATATTTAAATAAAATAAGAAATATATTTAAATATTTTACTATTATTCCCTTTCATAGTATAGGCTAGGGATAAAGCGTGAAGCTAGTACAGTATAGTGTAGAAAAGGTAATATATTCTGTAATTAGCTAATATTAACATGAAAAACAGTAAATCGAGTAATTTAAACAAATTATATAGTTAAAGTAGAGCATCTTAACTGTCAAAAGCATTATAGTAGTGATACTTTCTTCAGATTTCATTAATCATAATGTGCGTGTGCACTGTAGATAATTACTGCGTAATGACAAAACTTATACACTGTCGAAATATTGCACACTTTGCCTATAAGTTATTAGCAGAAAGAATGGGGTGCCCCTTTTGTAGGTGGCAATATCAATATAATATATATGGGCGTAACTAGAGACATTTTCCGGAGGGTATGGCCTTCAAGGATTTACATGATTTCAGGACAGTGTTGAATACAATTTAAATATTATTATTGTACAGTTGTACTTATTATTGTTATTTATAGATTTTATTATTTTTCATAAATATTTTGCAGCATTAATGTTTTGTTCGTGGAAATACCTATACATAATTATCGAATATTTTCGTAATACTTTGCTTTTGGTTTTTATATGTTTTATATATTTCTTCAAATTTACACAAGAAGAAACTTAATTGATTTTTGATTTGAGTATTCATGCACGTTTTATTTTAATTTATGTTGTTAGCTTGTAACTTTATTGTTAATATTTCACGAAATTAAATTATTAGAGGAGATAGATAAGAAAAAGTAAAAATAAAGATTTAGGTAAAAAAGAAACACTCTGATAACCCTATTCATAATTGTTTTACAATGCGTTACTGCGCCTGTGTAGATTTAACCGTTTGAATGGATATTGATGTGAGATGACAGATCAGGGATGCACCATATTGGAAATTTTGCTCATTTTAAGCGCATTAATTGATCACCGATTTTAAGTTCATTATTGAGCTAAAATACATATACGTAGAATTTAATTTTATTATTAATATTAATCAAATTATTATATTTTATAACTAACAAAAACAAGAAAACAATTCAATTGCTTTATAAATCTACTTATTAAGATAGAATCTTGATATATAACATATTTTCCCCTGATTACTAGGTTAAAATATGAGTACAAACATTAGAAAGTTTTAGGTAGGAAATTATTCCAAATTTTAAAATGTCTACTAGCAACACTATCAGACATTTTTTTTATAATGCGCCAACTAGTGGCCAATAGCTGTAACTTCTTATTGATATCTCTTGCTGGGGTTCATGTTGTATTATCTCGATTATTTGTGCTACTTTATGACAAATCTTATGTTTATTGAAAATGTGTTTGTGTTTGATTTATTCTGAAACTTAATTTATTGAAAATTACATCTCAATGTTCATGTTGTGCGACAATTTCATTACAAAACCAATGACATTATATGAACTCGATGTGCGTTTTGGCCATTTTACTTGGCTTGCGTTGGTGTTTCGTATATAGTCACGTGACCAAAGTGGTTTGCAGATCAATGGCGCCAAATGACTATTACAGAAAATGTACGTAAAACATGAGCTACTTTCTACTCTTTAATTATATCTGAAATAATGAATATCGATCTATACATTATTATATATGTGTATCTGTACTGTACCGAAACCTACAGGAATAAAATGATGCGTAGGACTCACGTCAATCTGGCAACAAAACAGTGCTGCTCTCTATGTTGTCAATTTTGTTATGTAGTCTAATGGAAGACTTTCCGTGTGATAAATATTTACTGAAAATATACTGGGAAATGAAATTATAGATTGCGATTGTGGTTTTAAGTGAGTTCCTTTTGGTTATCGAAGATTATTGCTAAAATTTTGCAAGCGGGGACTAATGACAATTCCGCCGCCTCTATTCTCGGTTCTCCTTAGCAATCCACAGGCCCGCCATATAATTTACTCATGCAATAATGAAACGTCAAATGAGTTTGGTTGTTAATTTTCTGTTTTAGAGAACGACTATACTTTTTACAATGTTTTTTGATTATTATCGTCCGATATGAGGTAATTCTTAATTATTTGGAAGTTATTGACCACCACTTTTAATCGATGCCAAATGCTGAATTGACATATTTGTTCCTTATGTCAAAATTACTTTATATATAAATTTATTATATGTTTACTTATTATTGGGTAATGTTTACCTTAAATATGAAACACTTAAGATAACTTTATAATATAAGCTTATATTTCGAAAAATTACACTCCTCAGGTAGTAGTAATGGATAATGCACCTCTTTTACTAAATGATGGTTCTTCTAAACAAAAGAGTGCTTAAAACGTGTCTCTCTTTATTGCAGGTTGTACTTCTTGCGTGTTTGTAAACTAAAATGTCATCATGTGAATAATGTGACTTTCTACACAATGTTACTGCCCCGTTCAAAGTGTAAAGCAGTGAAGGGTTCGTGAACATGTAGGTTGTGAAAAAACTTAAAAAGATGTCGTTGCGAGGCACAAAGAGGGCGTGTGGGGTGCGTGGGGACGAAGCAGGCACATCCAAACGTCGCAGACAAGAACCCGAAGATGCACTTTGGCAGCTTCGGCCTATCAGTGACCTCAAAATGCCATCTATATATAACAGAAGTGCCTCTGAGGCACCCGCTGAACTATTCAGGTTGGTGTGTTGACTTACTCCAAAAATACTTTGTATATTACTTAAGCTTAAATGTAAAAAACATATAATTATAAATGTCTTGATATAAGGCCTATGCGAGTTGTTATTCTAAAAAATAATCTTACTTATGTCTTACTATTTAAGATGCAATGCTATATTGTTTTATTAATGTAAAAAAATAAATAATTTTAGCTCCTTTTTAATGAAAGTTATTTTATAAAAGAATTATAATCAAATATAAATAAAAATATCATTGCGATATGTGTATATGACATTAAGCTATGCGTTAAGGCTTTGCAATAAACTATACTAATTTTAAATGTGGTATTGAGTAGGTACTCAACTTAAGAGGTCCTCTTAATAATGGGAATCTCTAAAATTGGGATTACCTATAAACTAAGTTCTTGCAAAAATATGTGAAGATAACACTGAATCACATATTACATCAATTAGCTCATTTAAAAAAAAATCTACAACTTGATGATTACTATATTAATATACAATAATAATTATTGCATTTTATTTTCAACTGTCTATTTACACATATTTTTTATTTATAATATTGTCTTTAAGACAATCATATTAAAAGTAAAAGGCAAGAACTTTAAATAGAAATTTGCTGCTGAGTGATTTTGAATTAATTAATGTAATGAAATAGAATAAAGAAAAACCTAGTTTGTTTATCAATGTCAAAAGTTATGTTAAAAATTTGTTGCTATACTTTTTGAATTGTAAATATAAGTTATAGTTCTAGTAGAGTAGTAGCCTCAATTTACGGATATTATAAGGTTGTAATTAATTATTTTTAATTATAAGAGCTATGCAAAAGATTTTCTGTTCATTATTGTAATAATAAAACAGTCTTTGCGAATGTATATGCTGTTATTACTATGTGAAAAGTGTACATCTCTTTGTTATTACTATAGGTCATTTTAAAATTACTTTCTAATAAAAGTCTTTATTTTATAGTAAACAAAAAGATAACACTTTTAACAATATGGATATAGAAGTTATTATTGTGAAAAAATATTATTTAATCTAATATAAGAATAAATGTGTTGAGTTATAAAAATGTAAAAAAATAAGTAAGTATTTGTGATATTATTTTGTTCTGTTATTAATGATTTAACTTTAATAAGATTGTTGCGGTGTCACTAAACATTCACAATCATGCTATTTTCAGCTGTTCTGTTTTTTATTTATGGCATTCCAAACATGCCATTTGAAAGAATGTGAGCAGTAATTATTTTGTCAATTCAATACTATATAACACTTAAAACAATACCATATAAGAATAAGTATTATGCTCTTTATTTTATTTTATATACCATACTTTTATATTATCAATACCCACCATAAGTTGGTGTGTTATAGTAATATGTGAAAAATTACTAATATCTACATTACATAATATATAAATGTATAATTGTGTAATGGAAATGGTTAATTTTATATATATATATTTTGTCTACTTTATTATATGGATTGGCCATTTGAATGAATGCTTCATTAAATGTAACAAATTACTTAAATTTAAATACCATATTATTTTTGCTGTAAAATAAATGTATAAGAATGGTATTGTAGTTGAAAAAAATATTTAGAATCACATAATATAACTTGTCTGCACAAAAATTACAGAAAAGATCTCATCAGTGCAATGAAGCTACCAGACTCTGAACCACTTACTCCAAGTGAATATTGGATCATCACCGACACATGGAAACAGGACTGGGAGAGAGGTGTTCAAGTACCCGTCAATCCTGACTCCTTGCCAGCACCTAAAGTTAAAATCATTGCTAATCCACGGCCACCTAACTTTCAAGATTTTAAATTGTGAGTTTGGAATTCTATTCATATACATGTTATTACTAACCTATGTACACATTTTGTTTGTACAGTAGTAATTTATGAATACAAGTTTTTTTTTGTCATAATATGAGTTAATGATTTTGTTGCTTATAATATTAATATAATTTTATCAGCACTGTAACATTGTTGTAATTATAGAAATATATTGTTTCACAAAAAAAAATTACTAAAAACTGATAGTTTATAAAAAGAATGAAAAAAATATTTTTTTAACAATTTTCCAAAAAAAGTGCATGTTTTATAATTAAATTGTCATGTTTACCAAATAATAGAGTAAATAATCATACAAAAAAATTACTAGACGACTTAAGAATCTTCTAAAAAGTTATCGAACAAAATTTAGTTTTATTATTATAATCCAATTTGCAGGCCTAAAGACAAATACATACATCTAACCCGTGATGCTCACTACCAAGCCGATAGGCATTACCTAAGTTCGACTCCAGCGCGGGCTGAGGCTTCTTGCAGCTATGACTTGGATGCCACTGATATTGCTTGGCTCAAATTATTGAACACTGAAAGAGCCCGGGCAGGCGCATCCTCAGTTTCTGAAGACCAACTTGAAAAAGTTATTGAGGAACTGGAGGTAGGCTATCACAATAACAATTTATTATATTAGAGCTGTTATGGAAATTCATTAATGTAAAGCAAACTGGGCCTTACAAATTAAACAACTTTCACTAACCATAACTAAAACCGATATAAATTATGTATCCAATAATTTCGGATATAGACAGTCAAAATGAGACCTGTTTTTATTGGCCGAGCCGAGAAAAAGCACTAGGCTTTGTTCGGAGTAGCCATAAGTACTAAAAAGATTTGGTTATTGGAAAAAGGAGGAAAATTCATCAATCATCAATAACAGAAACAATCCAGTCCAAACAGTCCATAACTAAAATAAACTACTATATTGTACCTTTACTGAAAAGACAAATATTATGAGTAAGAAATATTACATGAATTACATCCATTACTAAAACCGAAATACAAAATGTTACAACTGTAACATCCCTTATTTAAATATAAGATAATTTACACTTGATTTCAATTATAACTAAATAAACAATGATCTTACATTTCTCTCTTCAGAGAAACTTTGAAAGGTACAATTTAGTAGTTTATTTATTTTTAATTTCACTTGTTATCTCTGGTGGGTAAGGCAAAGGAAATGGTGCATCAAATACAAAAATTACAGTTATGGCATACTTTTTTTACCTGATCTACATATAACATACACATAATATACATATAACCTCTGGGTGTGTGGATGCATTATACACAACTTCTCCTCTGCGTCATTATTCTCAGAGACTAAGATAGAAAAAAAATTCTTTTACTCTTTGTGATTAGCAAATATTTTATTCGTACGAATTAGTGTATACACTTAAAGTTTTTGCTTTAAGTTTTAAATACTTCCATTAGTTGTACTTCTGTTGTCAACTTTTATAATTTGTACTTTAGATTGATTTGCATTTATGACATTGGTACGAAACCCTTTGGTCACAAATATAATGCACACTAGACTAGTTTTTTTGATTATACTACTGATATACTCAATTTTTCCTGATGATTGATATTATAATGACATATTAAAGTTCTCTCTCTTTATACAACGCAGATAGGCTACTGTTAACACTGTTACTGTCAGTAATATACCTTTTTACCATTAGAAGTAATATCTACTGTTGCTACTAAACATGCCGCCCAAATATATTAACCACTTGCAATCATTATTTTAACACAATTTTTTTTTTATTTATGCTGATCTTGTATTCTGTATTTTTTGTCTTTTTGATGTATCATATAAATAACTATTTTGTCAATTAATTAAATGTTGTTTTTTCAATTAATATCAATATTTAAACATAAGAAAACAATTTATATTTTTGGCAAAGTGCTTTCTGATAATTTACAAGTGATTGATTCTATGGATACATTTATTAATAAAATTTAAGTTATTTTATCTCGAGAAAGATAAAGGTAAGCTAATCTCTCAAAAATATAATTTTCAATTTTTTAAATAATATACTTTCCACCAAGTTTTAGTGGCATTGCGTGTTGAGTGGCGGAACTCAACGCCGCGCTTTGCTTCGACACCAAAGCTAAGAAATGAAAATATAAATGAAAATAAATATATTTCCTCGAGTGGGGATCGAACCCACAACCAGTCGATTTTACAGTCACACTTTGTGCCCATGTGCCATGACTGGCCTCAAACTGAAATTAATAGCAAATATTTATGTTTACTGTACCTTGGAGCACAGAACAAAATAAAAAGCTTCTAAGTCAACGCAATTAAAAGATTAGAGAGTTTGAGATATGTTTTTGCTGCACTTTAAAAAATTGGCCACTTAATCAAAACCGTAATGAGTATTTGTATATTGTACTTACCTGTGGACCTGCAGTTATGAAATTTGGCACAAACTTAGAACTTACAATACAAATAAAGGAAAAATATCGAAAAAAAAAGGAAATTTATAGATATATCATTCTAGAAAAATATTACAAACTTATATTTGTAGTTCATTTCATACAAAAGAAGTGCATACGTTTGCAAAAATAAGATTGTCAACCTTTATAAGTATTACTTCTCGCACTTGACCAGTGTTTATTTTGTAGTATATTTGGGAATGTAATATATATATTACATTTTCAATTGTTTTTATGATCACAAAACATTTGTATATTACTTCATAGTTTCTTTTTTTGTTAATATATCAAAAAGATCTCGGACCACTGAACATGTTTGTTACGCTTGAACGATTATTGGGCTTATCATTCAGGTGGTTCAATAAATAAAAAGAGTTCAATAAAGAAAGAGTAAAAGAGAGTGAAACATGTATGTAAAAAAAATATTTAATAAAAGTTGATCATATGTGTAAACAATTTACCTTGCTCCCTGAACTACTTGTATATGGCCCCCTCGATAAAAAACGGATGTGCATAAAGATTGCACTGAGTTATAAATAAATTAGAATTAAATCAAATCGGCTTCACGCTGTATCCCGCACACAGCAAGGTAGGCAGAGGGAACCTAGTGTTAAGACACTCCGTTCCCCACTTTCTGCCGAATTCTGGAGGCATTGCGTGTTGAGTTTCAGAACTCAACGCCGCGCTTAACCTCGATACCAGAGCGAAGAAATGGAAATATAAATTTCAGTTAATATTTCATCTCCTCGAGTAGGGATCGAACCCACAACCAGTCGGTTTTACAGTCACACCTCGTGCCACTGCGCCACGACTGGCCTCGAGTTATCATAAGTGGGTGCAAATGACCACTACAGAGAATCAACTATTCAAAGAAATTCGCGATTTTTACCCATCAAATGTAACTTAACTCTAACTAGATTAATCTTGTGTATTTTACTATTATAAATTTTTAGAAATATGATGTTTCAAACACTGCAGTAGTCAGTGGTCATGATGTAGACTATACGCGATTAGTCCAGTTAAAGAGTTTCATTTACAATCTACTCATGTTGTTTTATTTTTTTAACTTTACACATCTGTGACACGATGAAACTACCTTACATGAAAAGAACCTAAGCTAAGCTACTTGCCTTTTCGCCAATTTATTTTATCCTTTTAAATTATCTTTTATCACAAAATTAGAAATTTTAAATTGTTTGTTCTAAATATTTTATTAATAATGGTAGCTTTTGCAAATGAAATTTATTATAATAATTATTCAATGTGAAATATATTCTTACATTTAAAAAAATAATTAAATCTAGTCACATTTTGTTTTGAATATAGAAACAAGAAAGAAGAAACTGTATAACACATATGTTATATATAACATATATATAACATATGTGTGTCTCTTAAAACCTTTCCAAGAAATTATAATTTTTAATGTGGGAAAGTGCAATGTGTCATTCTATAATTACTTAAAGATTTGTTCTTATCTTTCAAATAAATGGATATTAAATATAATAATTATTTGTTTTAAGGTGCGCACTTGGGACAAAATCCAAGCAATTATGAAATCAGAAGAAGGCTTGGGCATAGAATACGATGAAAACGTAATCTGTGATGTTTGTCGGTCACCAGACTCTGAAGACGGGAATGAAATGGTGTTTTGCGACTCATGTAATATTTGCGTGCACCAAGCTTGTTACGGCATCACTGTAATACCAGATGGTTTGTAATGACTTATAAGCTAATAATATGGTACCCCATGTTCTATTGATTTAGATATTTATGTAATGCAAAATATCTGTTGCAGGTCAGTGGCTCTGTCGTCCTTGTGGCGCTGGTATCAGGCCTACTTGCGTTCTGTGTCCTAATCTTGGTGGGGCTATGAAGTGCACACCATCTGGCCATAAATGGGCCCACGTCAGCTGTGTGCTATGGATTCCAGAAGTGTCCATTGGTTGTGCAGAGAAAATGGAGCCTATAACTAAAATAACGTCTATTCCAGCGTCACGCTGGTCACTTGTGTGTGTTTTGTGTCGTGAGCGTAAAGGAGCTTGTATTCAGTGTTCCGTGAAAACTTGTAAGACTGCTTATCACGTCACTTGTGCATTTAAACATGGACTAGAAATGCGTGCAATAATTGAAGATGAAAATGCGGATGATGGTGTCAAATTACGTTCATATTGCCAGAAACATAGTGTCAACTCGAAAAAAGAGAAATGTCCTGGTTCTGGTTCTGAGGAAGAGGAAGTGAAGCGAAAACGTCGGAAGGATATGACTTCAGAGGAGAAAACGCAGGCTCGGGCTGCGCGTCTGCAAGAAATAGAAGGGGAGTTTGATCGTCATGTTAGCGTCAAGGACATCAGTACACATGTTTTAGATGTTGATCAAGATGCTATTAACTATATTTATAATTACTGGAAACTTAAACGAAGGGCAGGTCATAATCGTCCTCTGTTACCTCCAAAATCGGACGACAACGAATTGCTGACTCACAGACAAGAGCAAGCTGATCTTGACAAAATGAAAATGTTTGTACAGCTTAGGCAAGATTTGGAGCGGGTACGTAATTTATGTTACATGGTCAGTCGTAGGGAAAAGCTGTCTCGGTCGTTCTTTCGTATGCGAGAGCAGACGTTTCACAAGCAAGTTGCGGTATTATCTGCTGAGCCTAACATATCTGGCCCAGATTTGGCGGCTATCATTGAGGCTAATCATGGGCCTTCTATCTATGATAGATTATATTCTCATGCTAATGCAGCTGATCATAAAAATGATTTTGATGATCTGTTAGCGCGTATTGCTCCTCAAGATTCTAGCGATGATAAGAAGAAAGATCGTAATGGTCTTGTACGCGGATCAAAATCAACGAATCCTTACAAAAAACATTATGTGAATGGTTCTCGGAGGAGTGGCAGTATGTACAGTGGACTATCAAGTGAAGAAAGTGCTGCAGAAGTCACTCGTACTACGAAATATCGTCGTGCTATTGGATCAAGTACTGATGAGGATGTTAAGAAGCCTTCTACTTCTCCCAAAAAGAAGATCTCACCAAAAGGAAAAGGGAAAAAATCACCAAAGAAACCAGAGAGAAAGAAACGGAAGATCCCACAATCTAAAGCTGTTGTTGAAAGTAGTAGTGAGGATGAAAACATAAAATCAAGAATGAGAAAGGATCGATCTCGTAGTAAAACATTGCAACAAATGGAAAAGGAAATGACTGCTGGGAAATTGGGTCAATCTGGCACTGACAGTGATGACTTGATACCTATAAGAGCTACTAGAAACAACAAATTCCCAGTAGATATCTATTCAGATAGCAGTGATGGCGCATCTGTCAAAGAGGAGTCTAAAGGTGAAAAATCTACTAGGCTTAAAACCGAGAAAACTAAATCACCCAAAGAAAACGATTCCTTACAGCTCTTGCCTCGTACTAAAGCGGCAATGAAAGAATTTATTCCAACTCAACCAGAAAAGAAAACACATGTGGAAGAAAAATCTGGTCCTAAAAAGAGAGGAAGGAAACCTTCGAACAAGGAAAAGAAAATACCTATTAAAGCAAATGATTCAGATGATGAGGCAAAAAATAAGGAGAATATTAAATTTGCAAAACAAAAAGACAATCCTACAGATTTAATAGTTCCTCAAAGGCAAGCTGCTAAGAAAGCTTCTGAAAATATGCGTTCTACAACTGTAGTTAAAAAAGAAGACGAAAAGGATAAACAAGTTAGTGGTGATGATTCTAAATCTAAGCTCAAAGTTAAACCTAAAGGAAAAGAGGCTAAGGATATTCCAGAAAGAGTAAGCAAGAAAAAATCTTCTAATAAAGAACCTTATACGTATGTTCCTCAAAGGCAAGCTGCTAAAAAGGCAGCAGCACACATTAAGAGTGGTATGGGATCTAAAGGTCCTGTTGCGGAAAATGAAATGGACAAAAAGAAAGACGATAAGACAGATAAGATTGAAGTAAAATGTTCTCCGAAAAAGGAAGATCTAAAGCGCTCAAAATCTCCAGTTAGAGACAGTTCCAGTTCTTCATCTAATAGTAGTAGCAGCAGCTATTCGTCGTCATCTAGTTCAGACGAAGAGCCAGAGAAGCCCAGCATGAAGCCTACAGCTAAAGCTCGTGAGATCAAACCAGTTACTAGGCAGCCGTCAATGTTTTCTCCTCCTGGCTCTAGACCAACTGTGGACTTGCCCTTTCTTGACAAGGTGTCAAGACCATTGTCTTCAACTAGTGCCACGAGTGATTCTGACAGCTCTAAAGGATCGAGATTTTCAGGGTCCGATAGTCCCTCTCCAAAACGTCCCCGCAGACGACGCAAAAGGAAAAGTGTCTCAATTGATACGTCCCCACGCAAGGCCCCTGACAAGAAGCTTAAAACTTCCGAACGGGGGTCCGATTGTGGGGCTACATCGTCACCTGTTGAAAGAGAGGAACCGTGCAGACCCAATGATGCGCGCGCTTCCACACGTTCTCGGACCCGAAGCACTACTACAAGCGGAAATATGCCTCATAAGTCTGATGCCAGACCGAGAAAACCATCTAGAGACCTCACCGGATCTCAACATTCCTCTACACCCAACAAGATTCCAAAAGAGGGCCTCCAGTCCGCTGAACCTACAACTCCGAAACGGAAAACGGACGAGGAGATAAATATAAAAAATGACACCCAAGAAATAGATGTTCCGAAAAGTGATATAAAACCTCCAAAGACTATAAAATCTAAAGGACGTAGTGTTTCAATTGAAGATATTAAGGAAGAGAAAAATAAAACAAATGAAAACGAAACTACGTCCTTAAAAAGAACCAGTCCTAGAAAAAGTGTGGAATCAAAACATAAAACTACCACAAATAGAAGAATGAGTGTTAAAGAGATAGTTGAGAAACCCACTCTGGCATCACCGAAAGATACCCGAGAACTCTTATCAGTAGAAAGACATTCTTCTAGTCGGCATGAGTCTCTGTCAACAGATCGAGAACCTTGTCTATCACCAATTAAGAAAAGAAATACTGCCTTGGGAGATTCAACTCCTTCTCTTGACATAATCGATAAGAAACATATACCAACCAATGATGATTTTGAAGATGCTGATAAGAACTGGTTACCAAAAGCTCCTAGTCCAAATATCCATCCTCCGCCAGTTGAAAAACCGGGTGATCACGAGAAATATATGACTGAAGATAAGTCACTCGACTCTGACTGTGCAGATAAAAGTAGTATCAAAATGATCGCCAAAATCCAAGCTAATCTTAATGAGAACACTATGATTAAATCTCCGAAAACTCCAATGGACGCAAGAACAATTGATCCTATTGATGTCGATAACTCAATTACTAGAAATAAAAGGAAACGTTCTTTGTTAGATACTGATAAGAAATATATTACTCAAGATTCTAGCCACGTTCAAGGTGTCGAAATATCCAAAAGTGCGAAAATACCATCAGCAGTTAATCCTTTCCCAAATAGGACGATGTTCTCCCCACAGCCCAAAGACAACGAGCTATTTGAATTTGATATCCTAGCAGTAGATGAAGGTTTTAATCACGAAGAAATGATGAAACCATTTACTTCATATCCTGAGATTTTCTTACAAGAAGATTCTAAAGAACAAGGCGTACAAGAAACATTAAACTTAGTCGACAGGCTCAGAATGCAATTAAATAAGAAAGCACCAGCTGAGACTGTAATGCAAGAGGATGAAATGGCGAATGAAAAAACAGCAAGAAATGAAAACTCTGATATAATGTCGGATGCTGAAAAGACTGAACATAATAAGAACGTCATATTTGATTTACGTGACAAAAGAACCTCTCCAAAAGAGAACCAAAATAGTAATCACTTTTCGGAGCAAACAGAGTGCATAGATGCATCCAGAGAGATGATTACAGAAAATAAAGATGAAACTAAGTGGTTCGACTTAAATGTATCTCATAATGAAAGCCAATTAGATCCAATAAACGAATCAAAATATGAAACTGCCTCAAATACAAAATGGGTAGATTTAAGTATCTCTCATAATGAAAGTCAATTAGATCAATCTAGTGAATCAAAATATGATACTACCTCTTATATAGAAGATGTTAAAGAGCCAACTACTGTTCAATCAATTCATTCAATATCAGAAGTTACAGATTCAATATCCTTATCTAAACAGAGTGACGATTCACAATCATTGTCGGTAGTCGATCATTCTGTGCATAGTAACGATCAGGAGCTAACTCAAGATAATCAAACCTATGACAATAATAATTCCGTGATACATTCTGACTGTGCGACAATATCGTCTCCATACATTGGACATGCTTCGAAATGGGGTGAAAGCAAGATAACAACACGAAGATCTTCAGCTTCAAGTACAAATTCAGAAGGGTCTGTTTGTTCACAAAGGGCCAATATAAAATCACATCTTATTGGTGACACTCGCCAAGGGCCGGTACTACCTGAAATTGATGCTTATCCTCCAATACCTGCTTATTCATGCCGAGTGGAGCCAACAATGCCACTAAATCAATATACAAGTTATCCCCCGGAAGCGTCACCATTTTTAGGCACAATGGGTTCTTTGCCTTTGTTCGGTCCTGGTACGTGTGCTTCTTCTCAATTGTCACTGCCCTCGCCGGCTCCAGGACTATATGCTACTGGGTTACCGTTCGCTACACCCTTATTACAACCTATACCAAAACAAACATTCCCATTGTGTGCAGCATTTACCTCATCCTCTCAAAATATAGCACTGACTACTGCAATGATAGCGTCACCCACACAGAAGCCTCTTGATTCTCCGCGTGACGATATTGATGTCACAGGTAGTGATAAATTGTCAATACACGTTGTTTCGAGTCCTAGTATTAGTGTAGACTCGTACAATGAAGCAAGCAATACTAGAGCTCCAACTAAAATTTCTACGGACAGTAGTGAGACTAATATGAGCTTGCCACAGTCAGAACCACCATCATCAAAGTCATCTCCAAAGCAAATGAAACTGCTCACTAAATTTCCAAGTAAATCACCTGGTAAGAGTCCAGGCATATCACCTAAGCAAAGCGACTCCTCTAAGAGCACCAAACGCCCTAGTAATAAGAGTAACAGAAGTCAAAGAGGTCGAGGTCGTTCTAAGAGTCGAGGACAAGGCTATCCTCCGGCAGATTATTTAAGGAACTCAATACAAAATAAATTAATTGGAACTGTCTATGATTTTAATGAAGATATAGCTAATGATGGTGTAGATCTTAAGGCACTCAGAGAGAGACGGAAATCAATTGATAGAGATGATAGGAAATCCGAACACTCTTATAAAGATTCCTCGCAATCTCCCCGTGCAGATTCTCCGCCGGCCAAATGCCCGGTTAATGAGAACAAAGATATAAAGACTTCAACTCCTGAACCGACTGAAGATGCGCCATCACCATCCAATAAATCTAATTCAGAAAGAGGTCCTGGATTCTCACAAGTGCAACCAGTTTTACCTGGACCCGTTGATATGCGCACGTACAATAATCCTTTTGAGACTCCAGTACCGCCCGTTACTGACGCTTATCACAGCCATTTGTTAGCTTTTGCAAGTGGCACAGCAGATCAACAGCTTGGAGAAATAGATGAAGAAATGGAAAAGCAACTGCATTCAGCACTAATGGCAAGCAAGCCGAAACCAGGTACACCCGCGGCCGCCTCAGTGCAAGAGATTAACGAACCCGCAAAAGATACAATTACTCACTCACAGCTGCCGAAAGTGTCTTTAAGTGATTCCCGAAATCAACTTAAAGTGAAAATCAAAGGTCCATTCTTAGACGCCAACTACGCGAGTTCCGTACAACCGGTAGCTCCACAACCACCCGCTCCAATACATGAGTCTAATGCGAATTCTTTAAATACATCTAGTAGTTCCACGAGTTCGATGATGAGTGGGACCCCAAATCTGAGGCGTATGCGTAAGAAGGAATTATTGCGACAATATTGGACCCAGGATATGAATATGGATGATCCAACAAACGCTTCTACCATGGGAGTAGCACCGCCGCCTGTGCCACAGCCGTTGGGTCGCGCAGTCATCACTATACCTAAAGCTGTAGCGTCCATGACTAGTATTCCTACAAGAGAAGACTACAAAATTACTGATGCGCCAGTTGAAAAGAAGAAACGGAAGATTACCGGTGGGGTTTGTCGAGAATTGAGGCAATTACAGCTGAGTATGAACATAGAGGATGACAAATTGTCTAGTCTTTTAGCACAAGGTCCGGCTCATAAGAGACGCGCGCGAGTTACTACAAAATCCAACCCTTCACGAGCCGCGTCACCTGTAGCTCCAAAATTAAAAATTAAATTGGGATCTAATACGGTTCAACAAGTAAGCGAAGAACCATCCGACTTTCAATTCCGCCCGCCTAAAAAACGTCTTCAAAGCATACACAAACCAAGCTTTGAAGACTTAAGGCGAGAAAGCATGAAGTATCGACGAAAGGTAATGGCGGATTTCGAGGAGGACGAGAAAGTAAAGAAGCACAAACCCAACAAGAGCGAAAAACGCAAAAAGAAAAAGGAGAAGAAATCTGAAAAAGAGAAACTGCAAGTGATAAACAGTGAAAGTGAGAGTGCTACAAAATTAATTATTAAAATTAAGCGTACGAATGACGAAGAGCGGAAAGCGGCAGGCGCTCCAGTGGGAGGGACGCTGGCGAGTGCGGCGGCGGCGGCACCGGAGCCGACGGTGGACCCCTTCGACTACGACCCCACAGCGCCAGATCCACTAGCGATAGACCCGCCCTTCAGCGCTGAGGCGTCCACGATGCGCAGGATACGCACAGACAAGGTGACACCGATTCGATTAAAACTAGCGCGCAGCTCTCAGGGCGTATCGGAATACGTAATGAAACAGGGTGCAGAGACCACTCAGGTGTCCACGCCTTCTACGTCTTCTTCGGGTTCCGCTTCCGCTCCCGCTCCCGTTGCCCCTTCCGCCTCCACTTCGGCCACCGCCGCGACTTCGCTGCCGGTAGCAGTCAATAAACATTGTGAAGTGAGGTGATATAAACCGCGTAAGCGAAAAGCCTAAGTGTCGCGAAATTCGGGCGAACAATGAACGCGAGTGTACAGTTAATATAAGAATAACATTTGTAAATAAGAACTTTTTAAATTAATATTATTCTCTTTTAATTCTTGATGTAGTTTATTATATTATTTATTTGTATAAATCGAAAGCTCAATGATTAACTTAAAATTATTCTAAGATGTATATTGTTGTGCATTTTGTGGTGCACAAGTAAATAATAATATAAAACATTATATATTTTTGTTACTTTGTGCCTCATAATGTGGAATCTCATTAAGTATATCATCATTGTATATTAATGTGCATATATTTTGTTTCCCAAAGCTGCTCTATCACAATGTGCATCACACGCTGGTGGGGCACTAGCACTGTTTCGACTTTTTGGCTGCTAATTTCTAAAAGACTTATTAATAATTAAATTAATTTAATTTATAAATATAAGTAAATAACTATATATAAAAGACCTAGTTAAGTTATCTTTTAAAATAAATATATATTATTGAAGCAGGGCTTCTAATCAGATTATTTATATAATTTTCTTTGCTCCAATTCAACTCAGTTTAGTCCGGTACCATTGCCCTACCAGTAAATAATAACTTTAATTGTTATCAGTAATGGCCCATGGCTTAGATTCAATCGAAAGTTAAATGTGGTGATTAAAAATTAATTCAAAAATATTAGTTAATATTAATTTTCTGTTAGAAGGATAACAGCAAATCATAGAAATGTGTAATTTTTTTAATTTTTATATTACTTTTGCACTAGAAGGATAACAGCAAATCATTGAATTACATTTATATTTTTTTAATTTAATATATTACTTTTTATTCTTAATCAAACACCGTATAAGTCAATGTTTTTCTTTTATATTAATTATGTTTTAATCTGTTATTTTTTTATGCATTTTATCTATTAACAAAATGTTTGTATGGCGACAAGTGAACATATAAAATATTATGATATTTTTTGTAATGTTGCCTTTACAACTTACTCCGCCTGCAGCGATATACGGAATCTTATGTTTTTAAATAAATTTGAGTTATTTTGAATTTGTATTTGCATATCATTTTACACATTTGTGTAATTTTAGAATATTTTTGAACTGTAGATAACTGTATATTGGACTGACTGGCGGTATTTTTTACATCTGTTATGTGCAATATTTGGCAATACTCATCGGGATAGTCAAGGTTGAATGGGCCTAGATGGGATGTGTTAGTTTTAAGTGCATGTTTGTTAAGTATAAATTATGTCATAAAAATTATTTTATATTGTAAATATTCGGTTTTAAGGCGTGAAGAAGGCAATCGAGAATGCCATCATACGTAAATGACGATATTTTAAACTGCAATCGTTCTGAGGTTCGTACACGTGGTTCGCTGTGTACCAGTTGCTGGAACATTGGCCGCCTTTTCATTTTCCTTTTGTATTCTGAATGTATCATGTACAGTGAGGAAAGGCAGTGAATGCGCCGCAACGACGATGTGTATGTTACCATCTAACCGTTCCTCCCCTCACCGTGTCTTAGGACTTTAGAAATTGGTAAAAATTGCCGCCGCTGTATCTCAATGTGGGTCGACGCAATGGTCATTCTGTTTCTATTTATTTATTCATTGCTCTTTAATACTTTTAACTAAACTTCTTCTCTAGTAGCTATTCACTCAAACCATAGCGTAGATTCACGTCGATGGTATTACACGAGGACTACAAAGGGCCACTTTGCGAACATCCAAGGTTAGGACATTGTGCTGATGCGTGTTTTGAAGATGTTTTGTCCCTACTCCGTGCGGTAGAACTTCGCTTCGTGCGTCTAGCTTGAACGAGATACTCTAAGCATTTGTGATCTTTTTATATTTTTTATTTTCATATTTTTTTTTATAAATTGTGTTTTGAAAATATAATTTTAAATTTTTAAACAAAAATGTTAAATTATAGAGCAGTAGGATAGTACCTACCGGATTTAGATTTTGATATGTTCAAAGATTAGACAATTTGAATCTATGCATTTATTATTGTAAGACGTAGTTTATTTTAGATTTCTTTAAATAATATTATGTTTATTAAATAAAGTAAAAGGATTGATGGTCAAATAAACTGTTTCGAAGTAAGATTATATTTAAGAATTACCCATAGTAATTATTTTGGGTCTAGACGCACACGGACAACCGAATGTAGGTTGTCTCTTGAATCATATGGAATCCTATTGTCATTGACATATATCTTCATAACACGAAGTTAAGAATACACGTGCTCATGTCCTGCTAGTATACATATTTAACAGTAATGCTGATATTACCGAATTAGAATATACAAAAAAACGATCGAGACTTTGAATTATAGAATCTTAATTGAAATTGATAATGTGTAGTAATTTGTCAATATTTTACGCGCCGATGTCGCTTATTATAGACGAGTTGTTTATGCTACAGTGATACCGATCAATTACGTACAAACACTACGAGGACGAGCCCGCGAGCTCACGCCGGAGCTTCACCCGAGCACGAGGCACTTTCGGGGCACCAGCCCACACTAATATGTAATAGATTAATAATTCGATGTGAATGTTAAATGTTGCCATATATCCGGATACAATTGTAGCTTAGTTATTACAATTGTGTATTTTTGCTTCTTATCGCTATCAAATAGTAGGATATTTATTTAATTGGTGGATCCATTAGATGTTTTCCATTGAATGTAATTAATGTATTAAATGTGGGGCGACGTTAATATGCATTAAGAGTTAAACTCTTGAGTATTGAAGTAACCGTCTGTCTTGTTCGTAGTCGTTTCGTAGCAGCCACTAGACTGCTACATAGTTATTGACAATGTCTGATTTTTCATCACTGATTATTGTAGATTTCGTTACCAAACGACATTGATATCATCATACTGATTGAAAATAAGATCAGTAATACATAAACATTCTTTTTTGTAACTATAGATTACAAAATTTGGCGTCATTTAATTTCAGACATTTGGCTGTTATCCTTAGCCCCTAGACATCCGGTTCCGTGCTTACATTTGAGAACACCAACACATGCACATGTCGGCACCGATGGTGTATTAGTTCGTTCATCACAAATGCTGTCAAGAGCGACAGAACGTCCGACCAATGATTGCGTTATCACTCGTTCATTTATTTTTCCGTTCCGACAGGGTCTGAGCAGACTTCACTTGTAAATATAATAGATTTTATTCTAATATATTTAGTCATAATAACAATTTAAATGGTTAATATTATTAATAATTATTATATTTGATAATGTCTAAGCGTTACGAGCGTAACTTCATCAATTTTAACCGAACGTAATGAATTAAACAGGTGTCGTCTACTTTTCTTTGTCTAAATGTTAATAAAATGTCAATAAACCCCAGATTAGAGCTTAAACGTGACGGTAGATGTTTTTGAATCCTTTTGAAACCAAAATTATATATGGATATTTAGTGATAGTGACGCGAGTGTTCGCAATTTTAATATTACTAACGTTAGATGTATCCTTCTGAACTGATAAGTAAGATATTAATGTAATACTTGTACATTATCGTATTAACGGTCACCACGGTTTTAAACTTATTTAAGTTTGCTCAGAATCTTGCTGTATTCTTTTTCGGTGTCGCGAGCACGGTGACTGATGGAAGCCAAAATTATTGTTAATAAACCAATTTTAAATTTTGAATATATTATCTTTTATAATTAGAAATTTTAATTATTTTTTTTATGTCTTCGTTATTTATAAATATAAATGAATATTTAGTTCTTTACTAAAAAAATACATTATTAAACTACTGTATAATAAATTTAGTACCATGTTCAGTCCAGTAACTTGGTTTGTTAAAACTTTTTGTTGGGCTACTGCGAAAGTCAGTCACCAGTCTCATTTCTTAACATTATGAATAATATCTTAGTTAACTTTAGGCATTATATTCGAAAATTTTAAATTTAATAATTTAACTTCAGAGACATATAAATATATCAATTATTATTATTATTATTATATTAAATTATAATTTGAGATTTTTGCTTGAAAACAACAAAATCACACTTAAGGCGTCTTCCGACTTGTGTGTATTCATGCAAGTACAAAATTTAATACTTTTCATATATAATTCTTACCCCTAACTTTGCTTAACACGTTTATATGTTGGCGTTTTACAAAATGTGTTTACGCACAAACTCTCTGTCTACATTAGCTAAGTATCATCACATTTCAATTTTGTCGTCGACCATTACCTTTTACTGTGATTTGTTTTATCTTTACATTATATTTAAGAATATTATGTAGAACGTTTTCATAATGGAGATTCCAATTGCTGGAAATAAAAAAGTAATCTTTATAATTTTATTTGTATATAACTATTATATAATATGGTACTTTGAATTAGTGGGATATTTTCTAATAATATTGATGTATGTAGTTATTTCAAAGTGAGTGTAACGACTTTTTTCGTATTTTTAGGGGTGTTATTTAGATTTCGTGCTTTGAGCGCCTGATTTTATATCGTGTATTTTAATTTACTGAGTGTTGATTATTGTAAGTGTTGCACGGAGTTGTAATTTACCTTTTTTTTTATATTGTAATTGGCGTTACTGAGTGTATTGTTGATATGTTCATGTGGTTTATGTGATTAATGTACGTAAGCAAGTATATTATAATATTATATAAAGGCTAAAACACTTCGTCTCGGCGATTTGAAGGAGCGCCCTCGATCTCTCTTTCCTCTATTATTTGATTTATTCCGTTATTTCGTCAGTGTGCTAAGTATTGTAATACTTGAAATGAACGCAACACTGTGTATCAAAACGTTCAGTTGCTCTCAGTATCACTTTATGTTACGTTATCACGATTTTTGAGTACATATTAAAAATTACAATATATTATGGTAAATTTGTAATATTAAACTTTACGTGCCACAGCCACAGAAAGTTATAAATGTTAGTTATAGAAAACGGCTGGAGGACTATGTACCAGTCATTATATATTAAGTGAAATAAAAAAAATAAATATATGATTATTTATGTCTTAGTCGATAAGTATTAAACTTAAGAGATTAACAACATCTTATACCACTATCCGTTTAAGTATTATGATCAACAATATTTCCAATGTTTTAAAAACTTAGCATTCTAGATTTAAATTTTATTGGTTAAGTTGTACAAAACTACTTATTGTACAGTACTTGTGTGTATCGTTAAGCGGAGGGGCGCGGCGTGTGGCGGGGCGTGCTGTGCTGTGCTGGCGGTGAGAATGGAAAGCGGGTGTTGTAAATAGTGTACGAGTGTTTTCAATGTGCACATAGTCGCCTCATTCATTAAATAAATTTTTTAGATCAAATATTTTTTCTATCTTTTCTTTTGTTTTGTTTTAGTGTGGTGTGGTGTGGAAGCAAAATAAAATAATAAATTGGCTTTACGCTGTGTTCAGCACATAGCGGGGTAAGCAGAGGGAATCTAGTGTTTAAACACTTCGTTTCCCACTTTCCGCCGTATTCTGGAGGAGCCGGACTTTGTCTCGACACCAGAGCGAAGAAATGGAAATATTAATTTAAATAAATATTTCCTCAAGTGGGGCACAAACCCACAGTAAGTTGCATTCACAGTCACACTTTTCCCTTGTGCCACGAATGGCCTCAAATTTTTAAATAATTATAGGTTTATCAATTTGCAGGAAGTAAAGTTAATTTTGACAGATCAAACGATCTATAGAAATATTAATACGATTAGTAATGTGGGTTTAAACAATGCATTTATATTTTAAAATACTGGTGATTTACTTGAGAGAAAAAGATGCAATTTTTAATATCACTTTAAAAGAAGTAGCTCCTCTACCAAGCATTTGTTAGAAATGTTGAGAATAGACTAGTAGTTATTGCTTATTTAGTAATAATGTATGTCGATTTCACAATATATATTATTTTACATTAGTAAAGTCTTATTGTACCTGAAGTACAGCATCGATATATAAAGGATGGAAGTGTCAGCGCTCCTTTTACGGGAACAGCATGCAGGCTAAAATATTTTAAACCCATACTTAAAGAAATTAATTAAGATACCTCAACGGTTTAGACGTAGGATTTTTTTTCATTTTCCGATGTATTATATTACCACAATAATTTTAATATTCATTTTGTTGGAAAAAATCACTTTCATTTTTGGAATTTAGTTAAATTGTATTAGGCTTTTATACAGTACTTAAAACTGTGGTTTCATTTTAAATGGTGCTGACACTTCCACCTGTATAATATGATCTTAGATTACTCAATACATATATACTTGATAATTCAATACGATCTTAAATCTAAAATAAATGGTCTTGATAGAATCTATCAATAGATCAGATGGACGGACAACAAAATGATCGTATAAAAGTTGTATTTTTTCTTTTGAGGTACGGAACCCTTTAAAATAATTACCTACAAACTTATATTTATAGTTCATTTCATACAAATTAAAAGCATACGGGCATATGAACTCAATTTAAACTTAAGTTTTTCAACTTTTTTTTAATCTCAGTCTTGTTGACCTATAGAATCGATAAGTTCCAGTTTTTTTGTAAATAAAAATACCTAATCGTAATTGCTCGATACAAGTAGACTAATAATATGAATATAAACATTATTTAAAAAAAATGTCAAGATCAGAATGCGAAATATTTGAGAAATTTAAATTATTGTTAAAAAGTAATGATTTATATTCGTATCCGTATGGGCAGATTAATATTTTTAACGATACAGCATCTTTGTATATATTATATACAAATAAATAAGTCAGCTTCATGCTGTATCCCGCACACAGCAGGGTAGGCAGAGGGAAGCTAGTGTTAAGACACTCCGATCTCCACTTTCCGCCGAGTTCTGGAGGCATTGCGTGTGAGTGGCGGAACTCAACGCCGCGCTTTGCCTCGACACCAGAGCGAAGAAATGAAAATATAAATGTAAATAAATATTTCATTTCCTCGAGTGGGGATCAAACCCACAACCAGTCGATTTTACAATCACACTTTGTGTTCCTGCGCCACGACTGGCCTCTAAAATTTATTTAGAATTTACGGTTACCTACAATAAAATTTAACATCAACGGTCACCGTATTGAGTGAAGATAACATGAATTTTAATTTTCTGACATTACGTATGAGTACAAGGGCATTGACCTCATTATCATAGCCTCATTGCCATATGTTGTGAGTCACGTATATATTTTTTAAGATTAGAATAATTAAAATTATATGATTTTATATGTATATTTCACAAAAAGGAATATGCATATACATATTTTTTTAATTAATTAGAAATTTAAAATATTGAAAAAGTATGAGCCACGCAAACGCAAACGCTTCCATTTAATGCGCCTTTTGAATGACGTCGAAGGTCAATTACCTTGAGTATTCTCTGAGCCTTTAAGCACATATCCATACATATTTTCTTGTAATTGCCAATCAAATCATGGAAAATTCTACAAAACCTTTATACAAATATTTATTGTACTGAAGTGAAACCACTAAAAGAAATACTTCTGATAAAGATTTTTTCGAATTCGATGCGATGTGAATATACCTACAAAAACAATAGTGTACAATTATAATAGTATGAAGAGAATTTAAACATATAATTTGTTTTCTATTTCATACATACCACTTATTTTATTGCTTATTTAAAACTTCACAATTACAGAATATATAATATGACAGATAATGAATAATGAAATAAAAAGATAATAGATCAAGCAATATAAGAAGGAGCTGGCAGATTGGGAAATATGCAGAATGTGGTCATAAAAAATAAATTTATTTATATGTTTAAATGTACTTAAATATACATATATTTAATAATATAACATATAAAAATTTGTAAATCTCATAAAGTTTTGACATAAATTTAGTATTATTTTTCGTTCAATTTTTCAAGACGCGCTTAGTATTTCAACTAGAACGAGAAATTGCAAATAACTTCCATTCCTGATTGGGAATCGAACCCACATCTACCACGCTTAGAGTCAGATGCTGTTCTGTTGTGCCACGGCACTTTTATATACCTACATATTTACTATTTATTTTACTTAAGCTTGTACATTTTTTTCAAAATAAAACAAAAGAATTGTAATTTAATTGACATTTGTGTTAAGTAAATAATGTTTACTTAAGCTTCACTTGGTGTAGCACAATGGTTCGGTGAGCCGCTGGTCGCAAGAGCGCTGGTGGTGGAGCCGCCTCGCCGGCTCGGAGAAGACGACACGCCTGCCTACAGTTGGATTGTTTCCTCAGTCAAATATAAATTGTTTTGACGTTTAATTCTAATAAAATATTTATAATATTCATAGATTTTCTAATATTTACTTAGAAATTACATTAATACAAAATTAGAGAAGTTTTTTGCTAAAACAATATTATTTCTTTTAAATGTAAGTTCTTATTAAGTTAGTAATTAAAGTTTCAGTTAAAATTATACAGTTTATTTTTATTATACCTACATAGTGGTCCCTGTTAACAAGAACAAAAGTAGTCATTGATCAATAAAAGATTGGGAATCCCTGGTTTAGCCAAGTGCTATATCATCGTAAAACTAGTCCAACTTTAAAACAAACAAATGCTCAAGCCTATGCAACTATCACTATATCCAATTTACACGAAGAAAGAAATTGTTCATGTCAATCGAAATGTCGTTTTATAACATATCTACCTTATAACATATCTATCTAAGTACTTATTTATCTAAAATTTTCGAAAAGTATAACTCATCATGTGTCAGTGAACTCACACGTAACTAACTATACGCTATACGAAAAAGGTTACTTTTCAGGTCAAGATTGATGGAGTTAATATATTTTATTAAAATAACTATGAAAGTAGTACGCTGATAGCACTGTAAATAACACTATTTAATGGATATCTATAGAACTTATAAAAACCCTTTCAGACTTGATAGACATCGAATATTACAAATGCATTAAATTATTTTCTTTTTTTTTATATTTATTAACGAAATAGTTTATAGTAAAAACACCCAATAAAATATGGTTCGACTTGTTGATACGAGAGAGTTCTCCCGAGTTTCCAGATATTTTCTATTATTTCATGTTATTCTGTTGTTACTTCAGTGGTTTTTTGAAGTTATAGTAGGTATAGTATTTCATTGAAACCTACAATAATTAAATTTGGCTAGACGTGGGAATTTACAGAGCAACTAAAAAAAAGATCTAAAAAGATCGAAAAATAAAAAAATAAATCATATTACAGACGAGCGACCCGTTCGCAGTTTTGCCCGCTTGAACTACACAACTATATTTTTACTAAACCAAATTACTTTCGTGTTCTAACCAAAATATCATTTCAAATTTAATATCTATAAATCAAAAAGTAAAGTTTCAGGTTTTTGTGCGAACATTTTACTTTGAATTGATATATTTTTTTATTTATGAACCGTTTGAAATGAAACAGGTACTAAATGTTAAGGGGTTTTCACCAAATACAATATTGAAAACTGCTGTGCATATGCGGCCTTGAATTCTGTCACTCAACACGCAATGCCTATAGAATTCGGCAGAAAGTGGGGAACGGAGTGTCTTAACACTAGGTTCCCTCTGCCTCCCCTGCTGTGTGCGGGATACAGTGTGAAGCTGATGCTGTGCATATACGCACAGACAAACAGGCAAAAATTTTAATAAATCATTGTTGTGAGGTCTATCACACTGATAAATACCCCCAATAACCATGTAAAGACGATATCGATCTGTTACAATTTTATTATATGTAGCGATAAAAACAAATGCATAATTTATTTTTGTTATAAATTTCATACAGAATGAGTATAAACGCCCGTAAACTTAGGTTTATCAAATTTCATAAATTATATTTCCCTTGACCTACAATTATTTAATTGGTACGGAAACCTCGGTGGGCGAATCTTACTCGCACTTAATCATATTTTTTTATTTTTTAAATTATTTAAATATAAGTTATAAAAATAAAAATTTCGCCATTATTGGTTTAAAATTTAGAGTAATGTAGAATATTATATATCATAATACAATAATATACTTATACTATGTATTATTTCGTAAAAAAAATATTATCTAAACACTTAAAGACGTTTATCAACATTATGTCGATTTGTTGATTACACATTAGTTATTATCAATTTCGAATGGTTTGCTGAATGGTTAAGATATGTTGGTGTTAATAGCTACTTATATATTTAGGGTTTTTCAATTTACTATACATACTTATATAAAAGTAATATAATACTATTAGATCGAAATATGGAGGTAAAAAGATCAAGTTATTATGAAAAGAAATATGGAACGCGAAGAAAAAGACCGCTAGTTTCGGTGAGTACTAACAAGTTAGATTTAAATTTATTATTGAGATTTAACAACACCAATGCCAGTGAAGCCTGTCTCGGCGCACTGGCGCAAAATGGGACTCTTAACGCGACAGGTTGTGGGTTCGATTCTCACTCGATGGAACGAAATATTTAATATTTTCATATTTCGCTCTGGTGTCTGGTGTCACTCAACACGCAATGCATCCAGAATTTGACGAAACATGGGGAAGCAGAGTGTCTTAACACTAGGTTCCCCCCTCTGAATACCCTGCTGTGGGCGGGATACAGTGTGGAGCTAAAAAACAACAACAATAATAAAGACATAATTACAATATAGTATGGTAAATGCCAATTCACGTCAAAATCAGTGAACTGACGCATGTCGCGCCGACCACAGGACAGTCGATCGACGCCGCAGTGACGTACGGCGACGTAGAGTATAGGGAACGTTACTTACTTTGAAAATTTCATCAAATGTGGTAAAAAATTAAAACTATTTCAAGTTATTCTTTCGTAGTGTATTGAAAATTTTAAATATATTGTGAATTGCTACTGTAATATTTGTTTCGATATTTTTGAGCTAGACACTTGACGTGATTATGTAGGTTTTGTTAATAAAGAATAAAGTTTTTTTATAAAATAGTTTCCGTAATAATACTAGGAAATCTCAAATAATATAAGGCGTATTCTATATTTGGGCCTCAATTAATAAGCCCAAATATTATTTTTATTTATAAAGAAAATATGTACGAATGTATTAAATTTATATATGTATAAAGTTTTCTACAAATATATACACTTTTTTTTGTTAAAAGTAATAAAAAAATATTTTTAACTATTTACATTTTTTTACAAAAAAAACATAAAAGCCCAGTAAAAGCCGATCTTTTAAAGATTAAATCATATACAAATATTCATTCAGGTCAATTTTATAAAATAAATTTCTTCTCGCTCTTTTATATATCAATATCACATTCTGAATCCAAGATTATTTTATTTTCCGTACATTTTAGGCTTAGCTCAGCCAGAGCCCTTTCATGTGATACTTCAATTGAACTAACGGCTTTAATATCAAATATTGCCCCCTTTTTGAGGCTATAGTTTTTTAAGATTTAACCACATGTGAGTAACATTATGAATACAATATTATGATGACCATTTTGGGGGGGATAATAAGGGGGAGGGGGTGTGTATAGACAATTAATAGCCAAGTTTTACAATGGTTTCATTGTTTAAATTATTTAGGCTTGTTTTATTTTCAATTTGTCTAAATTTTTTCTATTAAACGTGTTTTTTTATGCTGATTAAAAATATATAAATACCAAACGCTCTAGACTGATTCTCTATTTTCTTGCAATATAAGGCAAAACTGCGGAATTATTGTTTTATTACATCCATTATTTAATAAAAATACGAACCAATGCTACCTATATTAATAAGAAGAATAATTATGACTACTTTTTTATGAATGGTTCTTTGTGTGTCAAAGTTACACATTTGACTTTACTGTTTGGTAACTTTGACAGATTACAAAATTCAGATTTCCTTCTATAGTCATGTATTTTAAGTTTATGCAAATGTCTATTGCTGAAAAGTATCATGAGAAAATAATAAAACAAAAAACACTTTTCCAATGTGCTTTAAATTTTAAGATATAGTGTAAAGCATCGCTCGTATCTGTCAAAGTTACACAGATTGACTGTACAGTAATTTTCCAGTATTAAATTAATCAAATCAGGTTCACGCTGTATCCCGCACACAGTAGGGTAGGCAGAGGGAACTTAGTGTTAAGACACATCGTTCCCCACTTTCCACCGAATTTGGGAGGTATTGCGTGTTAAGTGGCGGAACTCAACGCCGCTCTTTGCTTCGAGACTAGAGCGAAGAAATGGAAATATAAATTTAAATAAATGTTTTATTTCCTCGAGTAGGGATCGAACCCACAACCGTCGCGTTACAGTCGCACCCTTGTGCCCCTGAGGCACGACGGCCTCAAAAGAAAGCTGTTTGTTTATAATATAACATTTTGTATTGTTTTTTTTTTGATCTGGGCACCGAATCAAACTTATCAGTATGTAGCTACTACGTAGATACGAATAATATAAATACTTAATAATAATATTGCATTAACATTAAAAATAATTAGGTTTGAATAATAAGTTTTCAAAATAATTATTTATTAGATAAAAAACTCATATAATAATGCTTTTTAGTTCTTGAAGTTGGTTATTATAAACGTTTTTCTTAAATCAAAAATCCATTACTAAAAGAAACAATTTCTAATTTTATGACTAGCTTTTACCCGCGGCCTTACCAGCGTGGTCAAATAGAAATAACTGAAAGTTTTGTACGACACATGATATATTTTAAGTGCCCGAAGTAACTCCTACCGCAAATACTGTAGACTGTGGGTTACTTCGTAACGATACGAACGTAATTTAAATATTTTGGGATTTAATTTGGTTTTTCTCACAAAAAAATCGTATTTAATTGAAAAATGTTTAGTACTTACCGCCTGCTCAGACAGATACTAAATATCATCTATCTATATAGCTAGGCGCGCGCACGACATATGCGGTTTTTCCCGCGTAAATACCGATCCCGCGAAAGTACTAGCATAACTACTTTTATCCCAGTACTTTCGCGGGATCGGTATTACTTATTATTAGGACTTATCCCAATAGGATTATTAGGACTTATCCCAATAGGCCGGTCGTGGCGCAGCGGCACGAGGTGTGACTGTAAAACCGACTGGTTGTGGGTTCGATCCCCACTCGAGGAGATGAAATATTTACTTAAATTTATATTTCCATTTCTTCGCTCTGGTGTCGAGGTTAAGCGCGGCGTTGAGTTCTGCCACTCAACACGCAATGCCTCCAGAATTCGGCAGAAAGTGGGGAACGGGAGTGTCTTAACACTAGGTTCCCTCTGCCTACCCTGCTGTGTGCGGGATACAGCGTGAAGCTGATTTATTTTTTATTTATCCCAATAGGACTAAATGTTGCATTTCAATCCTCTCTATCTTTTAATAAAAATCTCACAAAAATTGCATCAGCTATTCCGGAGAATAGACGGATAAATAGAAGAAAAAAAATGTTTGTTACGTTTTAGTACCTTGTAAGTAACTATTTATGCACTTGCAAAAACTCAGTTACTTTTAAATAATAGGCAGATACTTCAATTTTATTTATATATAGATATGTAGGTTAGGGCAGGGCAGGTTATTTTTTTTTATTATATTAAAAATATTGCTCAGGTTATGGAAAAAACATGTCGGGTAAAAGACAACTCTTAATTTTTTATTTTAAGAAGTGTCTCATCTCATCATTTCCATATAAATAACATGGGGAATTTTGTTTTTTGTGTTTCAGCCGAAATTTTATTGCGATTAAACGAATAGTATTGGTATAAAAAAATATATATATTGTTATATATTCAAAATATAGTCAAAATATTTAAAATAGATACATAGAGAAAAAAAATCTTTATAATTATAGGTATTTTGTCAACAAAATATTTATATATTTGCCTATTTTCAAGTAGGCACAGATTTTTTTCTCTGTGTGTAATAACGAAATGAAATTAATTATTCCTTTAGAAATATTAAAAAATAGCTCATTTGTACTTTCCTTAAACTATTTTGATTATGATATATAAGAATATATATATTGGTTTTTATATCAATACTATTCATATAACCGCATTAAAATTTCAAATGAAAAAAAAAACACAATTCCTCTTGTTATTTATATGTTAAATGGAAAATCGCGATGAGACACCCCTTAATATAAAAATTAAGAGATGCTCTTTTAACAGACATATTTTTCTGGTGTCTAGACAATATAGTTATAACAACAGTTGTTCCTATTAAAAAGACCTATCCAATGACATATATTTTATTATTATTGGTTGGTGGTCCCAATTTGCCGATTGTCCTTTACACCATAAATGCATAGATTTTTTCTGTACCTTTTTATAATAACTGCGTGATTATACAAATATTTTCTTGATAATAAGTGTCACTTCCATCCAATAAGCCTAGATTTATATTTTTTTAGAATCAGGCAAAAAAGTGTATACGCCAATATCTATATATATAAAAGGACTTGTGCTGACTGACTGAGGTAAGACGCACGCAGAGCCGTAACCGTTGATGGTAGAAACGTGAAATTTGGGCAGATGTTTATTTTCATATTCTGGACATCCACTAAGAAGGGGTTTTGAAAAATTTTAACCCTAAAGGGATGAAATAGGGGTTGAAAGTTTGTATGGATTTTTTTTTTAATCTGTACCGATTTTTAAAGAATTAGAAATTCAGACTCTTAAAAATATTTCATTGAACACGTATTTCATGGTTTTTAAGAATTCACCCCCTAAGGGTTCAAATAAGGGGTTGAAAGTTTATATGGAAAAATCTTTAAATTGCCACGGATTTTTATAAAAATTTAAATTCAGACTGTTAAAAATATTTTATTGAACACGTGTTTCATGGTTTTTTTAGAATTCACTCCTAATAAGCGGGCGAAGCCGCGCGCGCCCTCTAGTTATTAATAAAAGGTTAAGGGTACAGTAGTATAAGTTCTAGTATGCATGTAAATAGAAACAGAAAAAAAAATATTCTCCGAGTCACATGATTAAATGAGTACGTCAAAATAGTGTAAATTATATATTACATTCAAGTCAAACTTACGAATAATGATCTACACGACAATCAGTATTTAAATATATTTGTTCACAAGTGTCTGAACTGAGGTAAGCTTAAGACACTTTTTATATCAATTTTTGTATGTATTTTTTTGTCAAAATATTAAAACTTACAGTGAAGTGAAATATTTCTTTGACGATGACATTATACAATGTTTTTGTTTCAAGATTCAAGAAGTAAAGTTTCAAGATTAACAATAATGTTAGAGTTCATATAAAAAAAATATGATAAATGTAATTTTTTTATGTTTAATCTGGATCGTGGGTATTTGCAATCCATTGAATAATTTACAAGACATTATGTCTTGTAAATTATTCAATGGATTGCATTTCCAAGAACCCTAGGGACTATACTAGCACATTGATTACCCGACGAAATAGAAAGACCAAAGACGACAAAAGAAGTTTTCAATAAGTCCTAAATCTAAGGTAAAGTTACAATTTTAATGATATACGGATCAGAAACGTAGTGTAGACAACTTTAAAATTATAATAAACTATAAGATTTGAATATTAATGCTATTTAGGGTTAGTATTAGTTAGTAAAGCTAATATTTTTACTTACACAAATTAGGGAATAAGAGGACCAGTCAGTCACAGTGACCGCCTTACGGTTGCTAATTTCTTGGGTTCAGATTTGAGACTCAAGTGACACAAGTGATTATTTCTACACATGGAGATTGCAAAGATTTATGTTGACTAACAATTCGAATATGAAATTTGACAGGTACTTGATAACATATTTTTCCTTTAAGATACTCTAAGCTGTTAAGAGTTACCAAGTGATATTTTAGGATAATCATAAGATGATGATGTTTTATCAAATGTCCCAGAGCTTAAGTCATGATGTTACGAGAATAATTTACAGGCTTTGGTCATCATTGTGAAAGATGCCTGAATGCATCTTCAAAAACGCATTGTTAACGAAAAAAGGTCAGTGAAAAGCATAAGAACTACCCAAAGAGCATTGTGGTTTATGATAGTATGCAGGGCAAAGGACCTGGGACCGTAGTTTTTTTACGTTTTTCTTTCTGATTATTCTACCTGGGTTTCTTTCTGACATAGTTAAATACCATATTTCTCTTGGATCGTAAGCATTACACTAAACTCCCTTGTGCATTACGGTGCGGACTTGGTATCTTTATAGTAAATGTATGGAATGCTAATGTATTTCATATTGTAATATGAAGTACACTCGTTCGATAGTAATGGTATTACTACATAAAAATTTGGAAATATTTGCTTTCTGTTCTGTAAACTATTATTTAATACAATCAAATATCAGAATTTGTTCGCAAAATTTTCAGTCGTTGACTTATACGTGAATATTTTTTATCTTTTCATTTCCTGGTGGCTTTTCTGCCTGTTTGGTCGATTTTGATTCACTAAAAAGATTCAAACACCACCACAATTTTTTATGATTCAAATCAATAATGGTAACTTAAATAACACAGTTTATTATTTTTATGAAACGCAGAATGTACTAAGCGACTAATATTAATATTTAAAAAGAGGATGAATGTGCCAACGTACACTTAATATTAATAATATTGTTTTGTAAGTCAACTAAGCTACACGTTAATATGAAAGTGAATAGTTTTAGCGACTTAGTAATAGAATATGTCAATTTTTTTGTCGATTGATATAATGGACTTCAAAATGAGGGCAAAGTAACTGAAGGGTTCAAGAACTAAAAAAGTGCTTAGAGAATCATGAAAGCAAGGTCAAAAGACGCGAAAAATCCGCTGATTCCAAATATACATAACTCAGAATCGCAAAAAATGGCGTTTAGACCAATTAGCCTCCAACTGTCGATATAAATAAATAACATTGTTCTCCATCAGGTGTTTAAGTTTTCAAACCTGTCCAATTAAACATACTAACGATAAACCGATGTATAAAAATATCAAAAGGTCATAGATTCATATTATTTTTTTTTCATTATCTACAATTATTTTTTTGTTAATAATTATATTAAAGGTACATAGATAGGTACTTCAAATCCAAATAACAATGATTCTAAAGTAGTTTCACATTACAAATGGCAGCGTACTATATATATCAAATATAGCGAAATTAGTTGCATTTCTAAGAAACAAATGTCAAGAAGGCCAAACAAAAGAGGGCCTTTCGTAGTAATTGTATTTCGAATGGTTTACGTTTATTTTTCAATCTATGTGTTCTAGTAAGACATTATAGAGAAAACA
Organism: Heliconius himera; assembly: GCA_021202915.1. Taxonomy (NCBI): domain Eukaryota; kingdom Metazoa; phylum Arthropoda; class Insecta; order Lepidoptera; family Nymphalidae; genus Heliconius; species Heliconius himera. Next base: position 169,302 of record JAJHJA010000306.1, read on the forward strand.
ATTTTACAGAGATAGATTTTTTAGTATTTTAAATATGTTATGTGTCGTGCATTGTTAGAAAATATAACTAAAAATAAACAAATTTAATCGCTTTTTAAAAAAAAAAATTATTATCTATTAATTGTGTTATATAATATTATTTCTTTTGTTCTTATCATAAATATATAAAAATCGGAATCGACCACTGAAGGTTCCGTATCAATTTCAGGAATGTAGGCAAAACAACGTTCTAAAAAGTAATTCACCCTAAAAAGTTAAGTTTGTAATATTTATTTCTGTATAATACTCGTAAATACAAATTGCCTGCAAATTAAAAAAAATAAAATAAAGTAAAATTTGTAAGTTTTTTTCTGCTTCATACTTGTTCTATGGATATAGCATTATAGAACCTCGTATTAAGACGACAGAAACGATTTCGCACCGCCCAATTTTCGAAACATTGTGTTTTCAGTGACGAAACTCAAACACTTCAACACATCTACGGGAAAACTAGTAAATTTTCATTTTTCGGATTTATTTTTCTTTATTTGTATTGTAAGTTGTCGCTTCGTGCCAAATTTCATACCCGTAAGGGCAGGGGAAGTATCCTATAGATTTCGATTATGCGGCGAATTTAGTACAAAATGCATAAAAAACGATGCATAAATGTGAGTATCTTTTGATTACGTTGACTTAAAAACTTGATTTTTTCAGTGCTCCAAGTCACCGTAGAACTAAATATTTGATATGAATTTTGAGTTGATATGCGATCTTGAATTAAATGGACAAACGAACGATAAAATTTTAAAAGATGCCAAAAAGATCAACATAATTTATATATTTTATAATTATTAATGACATAAAAATAAAATGCCTACAATATTAGGCATATTTAGTAAGTGATATTTTATATAGATGGTTGTTTACTCTGTGGCAAGCAGTCTATGGCTGGTAATGGGACAATCGGAGAGGTAGCGCACGCATGCGCGCAGCTCGCCTCGGGCCCTCGGGCGTGCGACACGGGAACGCGGCAGAACACGGTCTCGCTCACGGGTGTCGCCATCGATCCACGCACCGCGCTCCGCACCCTCGTCGGCCGCCGTCGCTGCGGCGCTCCGCCTCGCCATCGCCATGCAGCCCCCGCCCAGGAAGGTGAGTCCCGCAGCCCCGCAGTCCCGCCGGCCCGCGACCCCGAGCCCGCTACGCCGCGCTACGACGCCTCTGCCCCGTCCCGTTGCAGTGCCGCCGTATCGCTTTGTCAATGTAATCCCTAATGTTCACATTTGTGCGCCCAACTCGTAAAGAAATATCTCTCTCATTATATAACACAGCACGAGATAGTCGTACGACTCTCATTTATCGAGCACTTCCTTCGTTGATCTCGGCAGACATAACGATCTTAGATTAAGTAATTGGTCGAGACCCCAGCACGTGAGATGTCGTTCTACGGCTCCAAAGGGGATCTCAAATCTTGTATATTTGTTATGTAGAATAGAATAATTTGATTTGCTTTTATGTTAAACTCATACAACATCAATCAAGTTCGTAATATTAATGGAGGATCTAACATTAAAATACCTGTTATACATATTTCCTTTCTTCGTAAAGATTATATCAACAAAGTTGATATTGATTTATGTTTTTATTATTATTGGTAGGAAAACAAAATAAAAAATATATTTTGATTTTAGCTGCTAGATACTCTTATAATATGAAGTTTTTATTTGCTTCAAGCGCTACATTTCTTTTGCATTTTTAAGATTTTCAATTTATTTAAAATCAATTATGCGTCTAATATAGAAAAGTGGCGAACTCTTGGCGGGAAATAAAACAACAAATATTTACCTAGTACATTCACGAACCACCTAGAAATATCTGTACATAATCTCCATTAATAGATTTTGAATATTTTTATTACACCTTAGTAATTGTGACAAATACATTTTAATCAAATGTACCTATGGAAATTTAATGGATGTATAAAAATGTATGGCGAGTGTTGGATCATCGAAGCATCAACTAAGTACGTTAAATAAAAAAGCTTGTAATAACCACTCAATTTTATAATATTTAAATCATTGTCAGAAAAGTCATTAAATCTATATTAATCACAGAGTATTATTAAATGCATTTAGTTCGTTGTTTCATTTTATTAGGCATTAAAATAAAATATGCGATATAATAAAGTCGAGAGATATTTAACATATTAAAATTTAAAATTATTGTTAAATTAATATTAATAGTATAACTTATCAATATTTTAAATAGTAAATTCATATAATAATAGTTAATTAATATAATAATAATAAATTAATGAGACCAGTCGTGGCGCAGACAGCGCAGGGTCACAAAATGTGACTTGAAACGGGACTGGTTGTGGGTTCGATACCCACTCGAGGAAATGAAATATTTATTCAAATTTATATTTTCGTTTCTTTATTCTGGTGTCGATGCATAGCGCGGCGTTAAGTTTCGCAACTCAAATAAAAAATATTTTCGGAATATAATTTTGAAAACTGATTTATTTCCATTTTAAAACGACGTGTAGTAGGTCCATTTTATAAGCAGTATGACATCTACATTAAATTATACTATATAATTCAGGTGCCATTAACAATATTTCTAAAATATTGTTAATTAACTTTGCAAAAAATTTTTTTATTTATTTAGAGATCTTAAAACAAACGTCATCTTCCTTATTGTAATTCTTGTTTTAGGGTTCCATATTTCAAAAAGATCACTTTGTTGTCCGTCTGTCTGTAGGTATGCCTGTCTGTCTGTCAAGACTATTTATTTCAATACCGTGTGGTGGTCAATTAAGCTAAAATTAATTTCAACACAGAAAAAAAATAAGTTTCTAAGTCAATGAAACCAAAAGATACGAGCGCTTATGCATCGTTTTTGCTGCATTTTGTATAAAATTTGCCGCGTCAAATCAAAACCTACAGGGTATTTCCGGTGGACCTACTACTACAAATATAAATATTTGAAACAATACAATTGTCACGTTACACGTTGGTCCTAACAACTGCTTTAAAGTTAAAAGCGGCACGTCATTTAGTTAGGAGAAGTAGCGTTAAAGAGTTTTCATGTAAAAAACTAGGTTCGCGGAGTGCCGTAAAAAATTGTATTGTTCATAATTTGATATTTTTTTCTAGAAACATTGTTGAAGCTATACTGTTTGTTATCTAAGCATATTTGTTAGACGAGTTGATTTTTACACAAAATTGTAAATTTGTTTGAGAAGTTTTACAATTTTCTGAAGAATTTCTTGTAAATAAAAAAAATAACTAAAAAATATGTTTAAAATAAAAAAAAAGATTTAATTTTAATTTTTATTAACTTGAAGAATCTATTGTAGGAACGTCATAAGATTGTATATACATATATTACTTACATATAGGATGTAAGATGAAAACCACCTAAAATTCGTATAAATATACTATCTATCTATAGTATATTATCCAATACAATTGTTCGGAAAGCACTTTTTAAAACATTTTGTTCTAGATATCTACTTCGCCTGTTATGGTCATACTTATATTAATTCTTTTTAAGTCTCTGCTAGTTTTTAAAGCTTATTTTAGTTTCGACTCTTCTTGCTAGTTGTTTTGGCCCGATTCACTCAATTCACTTTTTTATTCAACTTCAGTAGTTTTAATTTTATTGTTTTCTTATAATAAATCATTATTTTGTAGCAACAAATTTTCAGAAAGTACTATGCTCTTTCTTTATATCGTGTTTATTTATAGCAACCAAAGGATACATTTTGTGTAACAATTAAAATTGAGTTAACAAATATTATATAGGGCTTCGCCCCCTTGTACTACACAATTATTTATTTCCTCATCTGAATTACCTTCGTGATCTAAAAATATTATCATTTTAAAGACGATATCCATACATAAATAAAGCGAATGTTTTAGCCAATCCAATAAAACATTTATTTTGTAGCAATATTGTATTGTCAATATAAATTTACATAATTTATTCATTTATGAACCAACTGAAATAAAATGAAAACTAAATGTTAAGGAAAGTTTGCGAAGATACAATAATGAAAACTACATTTTAATCGATTGAGCCATTGTGAATAAACACAAAGACAAATAGACAAACCAAGAGACAGGCAACATTTTTAAAAATCAAAACAATGTTTTGGCTTCTATTAGATTAATAAGTGCCCCCAATTATAGATTTTTTTATTCTTATTTTCCATATACAAACAACTGTGAGTTACAATTTATTATAATAAATTATAGGTATAGATTGAAAGAAAAATTGAAAGTAAAATTGGCGTAGAATAGTTTAATTAGTTGATATTTAACTAAACAATCTTTATTTACTTTTAAGTAGAAATATTAGATTTATTTTAAATTTATATTATGATTTCAAATTTAATTCTGTACAGGATAGAATGTATAAAAATGTATGTTATTTTTAACTACGTTATTTTTTTGTTGAATTGTAACAGTATTGTACGAACATCATAACGAGGATATGCGAGACACTTCATATTTTTTACTTTACAAAAATAATTAATATAATTAGAATATATAAAATATTTACAATTGATTTAAAATTATACCAGTAGTGGCACAGTGGAATAATTGTAGCTGTACGATATGTAGGGCTGTGGTTTCGATAGCCACTCGAGGAAATGAAATATTTAATATTTTTATTTCTTCACTCCGGTGTCAAGGTAAAAGCGTGGCGGCGTAAAGTTCCGCCACTCAATCCAGATTTCGGCGGAAAGTGGGGAATACTGTCTTATACCTACAGATACAGCGTGCAGTTGAAAATAAAAACTTTTTAAAGAAGCATTTGAGGCTGTCGGAGCCCTTTATAATTATAAAATATCTCATTAAAAATACCTTTATAATTTTAGAAACATACATAGTATGTAAAAAATATTATTTTAATGTCAAATAAAAAAAGATAACATTAGTATATATGGTGTTTTATGCACTTTTGTGGCAACATACATTTATTTATTCTACTTTATTCCAAAATTGTCTTTTAATAGGGACAACCTATTAAATACCCTATCTCGTGGCTTCCTTCACTTGTTTGTTTCTTACTTCAATTTCCCATTCCGTCGTTGACGTTAATAAACAATATCGAAAGTACTTTTACAAGGAATAACTTATAATGCCTTTGTACATAGGTAAGTGCTTATATTTTGTGTATAAGTACAGGTTTTTATGAATCTATTGAAATTTTATATTTTTCGGCTAAACGTGTAACTATCAGAGGACTAGTTATATTTAAGCTATCAAGCAAGGGAGACGTTAGGTCTAGGTTTGTGAGTTCCAGATCCAGGTTCGCGTTCGAAATAATTTTAAAAAACTCTAAAAAAAATGTAAGCAGTAAAATACAGCTCTCGTTTAGGGTTTTTGTATAAAAAAAAAGAAACCAAACAGTTTTAGGATCACTCGTGTGTCTATCCGTCTGTTGGAGCTAGTTAAGTCTAAAATTACATACGGCAATTGGAATTTAATACTTATATATATGCTTTTCTGTAAACTAAAGATGAAAATTAAAACTGTTTACAAAATAAATGTGAACATTAAAAATTTAACTCCATACAGATGAAACCATATTTAGGTAAAAAGTGAAACGAATGAATTGAAAAAAAAAAAAAGAAATGTCGAGGTCCAAGGAGGTATACTCAGGTCAACCGTAAGAAAACGTTATGGATTGTCATCAAAATTTTGTTAAACATTTAAAACTGAAAATTAATAGGTGACGTCTTAATTTAAGTGGAAGTTTATTATTTTTAAATGTGAAAATAAATTATTTAAATACATGGAAGCTAGCGAGAATATATCGGCAAATATTTGTCTTGAATGTAATAAGACATTTGATTTATTTCCGATGCATGATGTATGGCGAACATGACCATTCTTTTTTCAGCTTAAAGCGGGACATTGGTTTCTTTCGTTTATTAGTAATTTTAATTATTTTGAACTATTGTATTAAATAAATAACATTTGACTACTTTTTTTGTGCTTATGCATGGTAACCGAAAACGTTACCATGTTTTTGGTTTTTTTGGGCGCTTTTATTTTCTTTCGTTCTGTTAGGTACTCCTATAATCAGCAAAAAATGTAGGTGCTTCTAAATGGTACTATCTAAATTTATGTGACATTTAAAAAAAACTGGACATTTTTATGTCAAGCACAAGCGAAAAGTGAGACGGTCCTGTTAAAATAGTTCTTCTGGTCACGTTATGTACATTTATAGCTTGTCGGTAATCAGCAAATTGCCGTTGTTCTATTATAAAAGTGAAGCATACGGGCAAAACCTATATAATATTTAAATGAAAAGCCATTATGTCAAGCTGGCAGTCAATTTTCTGGACTTTCTTGTAAATAATTTGAAATTGATACGTAATTAACTCGATTATCACATTCGATAACTGACAGGAAAATGGAAGAAAATAATTTTGAACTCTTTTGTAGGTTTTGACTTGTTGATATTCTATAGATTAGACATATAATAAAATATTTTTGCAGTTTTCTAACTTAATTACAGTTCATAAGCTGAACTTTGCATTTCTGTGAGTGATTATTAACAGTAGAGACCGAATAAAAAACTTTAAAAATAAAAAAAAACTTTATTAATTTTTGTAAACCGGACTTTTATCCTTTCTATTTTCACTCTCATCTGTTGTGTTGGTTGTGTTAATAATAAATTGTTTCATTATATCATCAAGAACAGCATTTTGATAATATATATATTTTTTTTATTGCTTGACGAACTATGTTAGAGAACTAACAAATATCGATAAAATTGAATAAAGAACCAAATAAGCGAGAGTCGGGCTCGCCCACCGAAGGTTCCGTACAATTAGTACGCCATAAAAAATTAATAAAATGTGTATTGGATATATACACCAAACCTTTTCATGTGGTACATCACTTGAACTAGCTTTTTTTGGCTTTAATACCAAATTTTGCCCCCTTTTTAGCCTTAAAAAGGGGGCAAAATTAAAAATTATTTATTATTTAATCACAAATGTATAGTTTTTAGATTTTTTCCTGAACTAGTACTACCTGTAAATGCTAGCTGCCAAATTTCATAATTCTAGGTCAACCTATTAATTTTGATTCCTTTTATAGTGTCGAAATACACGTTTTTCACGATATAAACGGCCATATCTTTTTTTTTTCAGTAAATAATAAATATAGTAATATGATTTTTTCGGAAAATCAAGCGATCGTAGATCTGAGTATATGATTTGAATTTTAACTCGATATCTCTAACCCTTCCTGAGATAAAGTCTCTTGACCGAGAGACAAACGCACGGACAACAATTTGAGATTGGGAGGTTTCCTTTTTCCTTAAAAAGTACGGAATCTTAAAAAGATCCCACTTTTGAAATATTTTTATAAGAGCTTACGAGAATCTCTACAGTTGTTCTCTTAAAGTACTTATATGAAAAAAAATCTTAATTGAATTTATTTTTTCTCCAACTAACTTGATTTATATTAAAAATATTTATTGTGACAAACGAAATTGGAATGTGAGTTTTTGTGCTAATTAAATATGATATGAAAATATTAGCTTCAAAAATGTCTTTAATCTATTTGAAATAAAATTTGTAGCTTTTGCAAATTATGAGATATTCTTATATATCGACGTGGTTTGTCCACACTGTTGAAACGAGGGTCGTTTAAATAAAATAAAACACGTAAATAACTATATGAGTATAAGGGTATATTATTGTATAATCAAAAATATTTATAGCTAACACTGGTCAAATATATTAGTTTACCTTACTAGTATATAATATATGAATATTCATCATGAGATAAAGCAGGCACTGGGAGAAGGGAGGCAGACATACAAGTTGGAAATGAAACGTGATTATTTATTTTTGTTTCAGAGTAACTATACAAAGTTTTTGAAGAATTTGCATACGGAGCAGATTTCTAAGCTCCACGCTAAAAACCAACATGAATGTGATTTACTGGAAGACCTCCGCTCTTATACTATTAAGCGCTCAGCCATTGAAAAATCATACTCTGAGGTAAGATCGAATTAATTATTGAAATATACTCGTATCTGTGTTTGGTTATTCCATCCGCAAAAATATATGCAATTTTTTTTAATTAATATGAAATATTTATTTAAATTTATATTTCCATTACTTCGCTGTGGTGTCGAGGTAAAATGTGACTGAGTTCCGCCACTCAGCACGTACTGCTTCCAGAATTCGGCGGAAAATGGGGAACAGGGTGTCTTAACACATGTTTCCCTTAGCCTACCCTTTATAAGGGATACAGCGTGAAGCTGATTTTTTAAATAAAGTTCATTAAACAATTATTTGTTTTCATTTTTAGGTAGAAAGTTAGCAATGTCATTATCGTCAGTTAGTAGCAAGTAGTAGTAAGGTAAACAGAATTGTTTATGGACTTTAGCCATAGATTTTGACCCAAATAATAAATTTAAAAGTTAGTTGATATATATAATATCTTAAAATAAGTCATAAAACTGACTAAAAACTACCTAAGAAGTCAATCAATAGGTAAACCTAAAAGTAAATAAACCTTTTCCTTTCCTCTCCAAGCGACTTATTTAAAGCCCACAGCTAGAACGACTACGAAGGGTAGAAATGGAAACACTGTGTTAAAATTAATAATATCGATGTAAACAACCCTTTGTTTGCATTTATTATATAACATTTAAGTGGTTTGCGACAACAACAATATAGAAAAACATTGATTAAAAACTACAAATTAAAAACTGTAGCGGCGTAAGTATAGGATAGGACTAATTAAACATAATAAAATATTCGTAACATACCATGCTATGTATTTATTTATTCAAGTGTCACAGTAGTGTGTCGTTTATAGATGAGTATATAGAAATATAGAATAAATTCCTTTTTGATATTTTATTCAGAACATCGGCAAATACGAATAATATTTAATATTCTAGTGTCGTAGTTATAATAATTATTGCAACCTCTTTTATCCCAGGCTTTGTTGAAAATTTCTTCAGCATATTTAAATAAGAAGATACCGAATATACCTGATATAAAGGTTGATGGCACTGAAGAAAAATGGTTAGTATTTTTTTTTGCATTTGCTTTTTGAGAGATTGTGTGTACGCAAACTGTTTATGTTAAATATGAAACAAAATTAATTCGGTATAAATATTTTTAATATATATACTTATATATATATATATATATATATATATATATATATATATATATATATATATATATATATATATATTTTAAAACTACACATTTCAACATTTGTCTTGTTTGTGTAATATTTCATAATTTCTCTTGTTTACGTATTTTCCATGTAGAGTATAAAATCTGAATATTGCACCGCGAGACCAATTTATATAAATGTATATACACGAGCACTGGCGCGCGAAAGTTGAAATATAAGGAGAAAAATAAAAATCTTCTAGTGATTATTTCAGTCACATCTCTATTTACTTATGTTGCTTAATTTTCTATCGCATTTTAAATTTATTCTCAAAGCCTTGCGAAAAAATAATTTAATAAGGATCCTATGTTCTATTATCAATTTGACAGGACGTATCCTATTATTGACTGTACTGCACTAATACTATTAAACGATTACCGTTCAATAGAATTTGTTTTTAAAAAAATATCTAAGTATTGCATTTGGCACATTAGATACTATTACTGCACCTTACACTCAGATAATATAGTAAAAATCTCCAAATTATTTTACGTTTTTTAAAATAATAATATAATTTTTAGGCATGTAATAATTTGTTATTGCTTTCTTATAGGAATATGTGGAACGTTTGGCGTACTGTTTTGGAGGAGAATGAGAAATTAGCCAGAGCGAGGTTGGCGGCCGTGGAGGTCTTTCAGCAGCAAATCGCCGATGAGGCAAAAGTTTTACGACAACACAAGCTTAATGTCGCAAAAAAAGTAAGCTGTCTTTTATCTTAAATTATATTTTAAACTTTTATTGAATTTAACAAGTTGTTTAGTGATTTAATTTTGCACCATCCACAGTCCTGCTCTTATTTTAAAGTGCTAGTCAGTGGCGTAGTGAGGGGGGGGCAAAGGGGGGCATCTTGCCCCGGGCGCTACTCACATAGGGGCGCCAAATGGTCCGAAAAAAATTTAAACTTTCATTTTATTTAAATATCGCATTGGTTATTTACCTCCAATTAAATACAGGCGAAAAAAAACCTGTTTGTAAATTTGCCTTAGCAAGAAATAAAAGGTTATTATTTTTTATATAATATTATTTATCACATTTAAAAGTTTTATTTAAAATATGTAAAAATCGGGATAATTAAAGATTTTTTATGTTTCTAGAGTACCAATTGACGCATATAATAATGCGCGTTGGCGTTGCCATAGCAAAGTGTAGGTATGCCACTAAAAGTATAAATATTGTCACAAAGGCATGGTAGTGTGCGTAATATTTTATTTATTGATTTAATGTACTTTATAAGCATTACCATTGAAAAATATTAGCATTCTGTACTTCTTCTACATGTATCTTCTTCTCAAAAAACTGCTAAATGCAAAAAGGAGATCCCGAGGACACCAAGGATGAAAATGTAAAATCAGATTTAGAGTTAGATCCAGATTCAGGTTGTACACCTACTGCTGCTAAACTTTTATGTATTGACTCAACACAACAAATACAAGACAGAAGAAGGTGGTCCAAGTACATTACAAATGCTAAATCTGTGTTCACATCTGATGAAAAGCATGAAAAGCCCAAAAAATACATCAGAAAGACTTGTTGAAATTCCGGACGTTCTGAATTACAAGGATGAGGTTTATTTAAAATTTAGCAACAATCGTCCTATAATATCGGACCAACTTCGAAGAGAAATGATTATTCTTAAACCTAGCACATATCAAAACAAAGCCAGTTTAAATGCAGCAATAACATCGACCAATCGCCTAATGCCAAGATCTTGGTTTTCTCGACGGGTCGGTAATGAAACTCAACACTAAATTTCACTACACAATCATCTTACGTAACATCTGCTGGTTTTAATAAATGATAGGAAAAAGATAAATTGATTAGCCATGAAAGTCCAAATCCCCCAAAATTACTTACAGCTTGGAAAGAGACATAACGTAGATTAACAAGTAAAACGGAAATTGAAGTATCATTAGAAGCGCACATTCAGTATGAAAAAGAAGGATGGCGAAATATATTGCAAAGAATATTAGCTTGCATGAGGTATTTAATTATGCAAAATCTTCCTCTGCGTGGCCATGTTGAAAAACTAGCACTTAAAGATGGTACAAACGTAGGAAACCTATCTTTGCCCAGACTTGTAGCTCAGTTCGATCCGCGACTAGGACATATGAGACATGTCACAGAAATTCCAAAAACTATCTCATATTTATCACCACAGATTCAAAATGAATTCATTCAACTTCTGGTATCTACAGTTCGACTTCAAGTAACAAAAGATTACAAAAGAAATAATGAAATTTTGCTTGATTCAACTCCAGATATCTCTCATCGAGAACAAATGTCCCAAGTCATTAGGTTCGTAGAGGTTGATTTTATCAATAAAAAAGTTTCTATAAAAGAATCTTTTTTGGGTTTATCGACATATATGCCAAAACAGCAGGCTCGATCGGAAATACGGATTTTAGTTAAATTAAATTCCCATGAAATTTCACTTACAAACTGCAGACCACAATGTTACGATAATGCTGCCGTGATGGCAGGTCACACATCTGGCGTTCAACAAAGAATAATAGAAAAAAATCATAAAGCATTGTTTGTAAATTGTGATAATCATTCATTGAATTTAGTAAAAGTTACTGCAGCTAAATTAGAGCCAATTTTTGTGACATGTTATGGAATAATTGAAAACATATATCTCTTTTTCTCATGTTTAACGTTGCGATGGGAATTTTTAAAAAATGCTGTAACAAAATCTGTCAAACGTGAATCTGAAACACGATGGGGTGCCAGAATACAAGTGGTTAGCGTTATTGTCGATAGGCTAGAAAAAATAGTAGATCTATTATAAAAAATAACAGATGACTAGACTACAAGTGACACCAGAAGTGAATCTTCAATTCTGTTGCAAAATATACAAAATTTTAGTTTCATAACTTTAGTTCATTTCTGGTAAGAAATCTTAAGGAGAATTGATCGTGTGCAACTCAGATTACAAGATCTTAAAATGAATTTTAGAGAAGCGTTCCATGATCTTGAACTAGCCGAAATTTAAAAAAAATCTCTGAAAAATCTCTATTGCTTCAATAGAAAAGGCGAACAGAACGTGTATGAAGACGCCATAAAATGCCCGGAAAATAGGCTAGAGATGTTGGTCTTTCTGCAGAAAGTTAAATTTCTCGTGTTATGAAAAGCGTTCTTGAGCGTATTCAACAAGGAATATATATGTACACGATTTACGCGATTAAGTGACCTTAATTTCAAATTTGGATTTCTACTAGACATTGAAAATTTATTAAACAAGGATAATGTTGATAACGACCTTGAAAAAGTTGTAAAAATTTGGGTGAATTTTACAATACAGATTTCAATGGAATAGAACTCTTTATCAAAATATGTGACTGCAAAATGTTATTCCGCAATAGAAAAGAAAGTGAACCTAAAACCCATTAGATTTGCTCACTTTTATAATCTCCTAAGGAGAAGATGTTTTTCCAAACCTGAGAGTGGCACTTCAAGTATTTCTGACTATCTCAGTATCAATTGCTATCTACGATCAACGATTTTTAAGTGTGAAAAGAGAAAAAACTGAAATTATTAACTTTGATGAAATTTTTGACTAGTGGCTCGCCAGCGGCTTCGCCCGCTTAAACTACATGATTATTGATTTAATAAGCAGAATTGATTGACAACTAAAATTACTTTTAATATGATTTTTTATTACTTTAATCTGTATTATTCTAATATGATTTTTTTACGACATTATTGTTTTTATAAGAATTTTTGATTGTTTCGAACTAAAAAATACGACCAATGTTGATATTTGATTTATAAAATATTCATAAAGCTAATTATTTATTATACATATATATTTTTGTAACATTACGTTCCTTTTTACCTTAAATGTGCTGATGTCAGTTAATAATTTAATTTACTGCTTCAAAAACAGCCTTATATGTTAAATTATTGATTTGGGTAATGATTCATAATATTCTTTGTAAAATAACTGTAATAATTGCATATCAACTCCTGTACACTTTTAAAATTAGTTACATATATTATTAGCTAAATATACAGTTGGTAAATATGTAGTTATTACAGTGTACACGTACAAAGGATGTTTTTAGGCATTTTGATACTTGATATTTCTTTCAAGATCTAATCGTTCTTTATCTCTATGTTGAATTAATTACGACTTAAACTTAAATGTTATGATTTATGAAGGTCACCACTAACAATTCAATTTTGTTTACTTTATTGTATAAAATATTATATGATAGTGCTTCAAAAATATATATTTTTATCAATAGTCATATAACCAAGACGTTTCGAATGTCGTTCTTTAGCCAGGAATCTTACCAGCGCGATTGCTATATAACATTTGCAGGCAAACCAATGCCTTGAGTTCATTCAAATGACGATAACTTTTTTTTTAATGAACCGATTTTGACGAAACAAACCAAAGCATTTGGTAAAACTTTTAAGTAAATCGGTTCAGTATTTTCAGAGAAAAATGTGACCGTACATATCGACAGACAGACAGACAAGAAATTTAAAAAATATATTTTTGATTTCTATCATTCTTTTTAAGTGTCCCTCTATCCATTTCAGTCAAAATTACTAAATGTACAGACAAAATATTTTTACTGTCTTATTAGCGGGCGCTAAAAAAATATTTTGCCCCGGGCGCAAGTTAAGCTCGCTACGCCACTGGTGCTAGTATAATCTTTAATTGTGTTTCGCTATCGATATTTTGGAGAGAGCGTGAAATTTTCAGCTTAAAAGCCAATGTCGGATTTTGTTACTAGCGATCGAACTCTAGTTTGAGTAGAGTTTATTCAAACAACTACTGTTCTTTATTGAGATAATGAACATATTTACGACAAAATCAAATAATTACTTAACATTATTGATGGATTCTAAGAAGCGCGGGTTCAAATACCGCTACGTAAAATTTTTTGATGTTTTGTTTTTACATAAATACTTTAAAATAATAAATAAATTTTATTGTAAAAGTAAACAATTTTCTTTGTATTTGTTTAGGTTTGTATAAGTTAAGGTTAAGTCATATGAAATAATTAATGTTGTAAAATATTACAAGAAAATATAATTTTATGACATTGCCAACTGTTCAAATGTCTACATTTGAAGTTTGTTTTGAAAAACAATATTTTTGGACCCTGTTTTATTCTCGAGTATCAATTGAGTCCAAAGTCCAATATATTTTTAGGGTTCCGTACCATTTAATGAAAAAAGTAACCCTTATAAGATCGACACTTTGTTGCCCGTCTGTCAAGAGCTTTTATTTCAGGTACGTTTGGAGTTAACAATTGAAATTCAAACCATATACTCAGATCTACGGCGGTTTCCTAAAAAAAACGTATTTCTACATTTACTTTAAAAAAAGATATAGCCGTTTATATCACAAAAAACGCGTATTTCGAAACTATAAAGGGAATCAATATTAATCCAAAATCCAAATGCCAAATTTCATAATAGAATTATGAAATTTGGCAACTAGCATGTAGTATTTGTTCAGGAAAAAATGTGAAAGCTTTACATTTGTCATTAAATCCTAAAAAATAATAACCCTGAAAGGGTAAATTTGGCAATATTTGGCATTAAAGCCGCTAATTTAAATGAGATATCAGACGAAGGGGCTCTGGCTAAGCTAAGCTTGAATTTCACAAAAAGCTCGAGACCTCTAATTTTTATACGAAACCCTCGGTGGTCGAGACCGACTCGTGCTTGTCGGCGTTTTTTTCTTTTAAATAGCCGTAAGTGTATATTGTTTTTTTTATTAATCAAATATATGTCTTTTTCTTTACCTATAATTTTTCGCTCTTTTAAAAAGACTAACTGGTATGATGGTAAGCTATGCCATCTCATATTAATAGGCCGTTGGTGTTTTTAACAATTGTCAATTGACTAGCTATGTATGAAAGGCCGACCGACAGAGAATTTTCTTAAGCCAACACAAATCACAGTAGTTTTGTAGTTTTTTTAATAATATGTTCCCTATATTCGTGCAAAATTTTAAAGTTTGAGTTTTTTTTAATTACTGTAAGTATACTCCTGTTTTCTGCAATAACTGGACCAGGCTAGATATTGAGCAGCCAATTTACAAAAATAATTTAAAAGCAACTTCGACCAATATCTATAAATGTGCTTAGTTTCGTGTCCATGGCCTTTTACGCCACATGGTTGAATGAGAACGCCATTGAAGTTTATTTGAGTTAGAACAGTTAAATTAACAAATAAATAATGTAACAACAGTCTCACTTTGATCGTTTCTTGCTTTGTATTAAAAACATCTAACAATATATAGTTGTAGAAGTAAAACATCTATTTATAATAGTTTTACTTAGCGGCGAAAAGACAGTCAAATCTACAGACGAATGGACGAATAAAGATGGAATTTGGCACATATGGGATTTTAGGTAGGATGCTATGGTAATGGGATTTGAATTTACATTTTTGGATTTTACGTTTTACAGACTAATCTACGGGAAAAATAGTATTATCGTTGCTCATGAAGTCGGCGCAAATGCTGCTGCGGGCGACATTTAGTATCATTATAAATGTCTACAATTTATTTGTAGCCTTTAGTTATGAAAAAATTAAATAAGATATCTATATCTTTAGATGTCACAATAAGATTGGTACTTATATACATTTGTCGTTGTTTCTGTTGAAAACAATTGTGCCGACTTAACTATACTTTAAAAAATACATTATAACAATTTATATATAACGTAAATATAACTATTGCTTAAGAAAAATACATTATAATTATTTATATATAATGTAAATATAACTAAGATTGTTTTAATAATAAAAAAAATGTACACGAACCTTAATTAGACCTTAACGAAGCTAGTAGGTACTTACTATTCAATCTTGTAATTATTTTTTCCCATTTTATAAACATATTTCTAACTAAATATAGCAGGCAAATACAAGTATTATGAAAAGGGGTATATAAAGTCCACACAAAATTATTACTGTCAGCTTCTATAAAATTTACACCAAATCGACTATTTTTTAATATTTTTTTAATGTTTACAACTTTTACAATAATACAATTTATAACTAGCTAACTGGCGGAACATAAGCCATTTTATATGTATGTGTACTTTAGCACTTACGCTATTAGATACACATCGAGTTCGAAAAGCTCGAGTTAGGATCAAAGAAGTCTCTCTCGCCTTTTTGATATCAAAGTGCTTTGGAAATCCCATTAACTTCTGCCTCGATTATGTCGTGCCTAGTTGTTAAGATAAATATTAGCGTACATGTAACGGATTCAATATGGGAAACGAAGAGGTTTCAGTGTTCAATAAAAAAATGTTTAGTGTATTACAAATTCGTCAGCGTCACGCTGTATCCCGCACACAGCAGGGCAGGCAGAGGGAACCTAGTGTTAAAACACTCCGTTCCCCGCTTTCTGCCGAATTCTGGAGGCATTGCGTATTGAATGGCAGAACTCAACGCCGCGCTTAGCCTCGACACCAGAGCGAAGAAATGGAAATATAAATTTAAGTAAATATTTCATCTCCTCGAGTGGGGATCGAATCCACAACCAGTCGGTATTACAGTCACACCTCATGCCGCTGCGCCACGACTGGCCTCAAACAAATACAAATTCGTAATAATTAAAAAAAACTAGCGACTTGCTCTGGCTTCGCACGGGTGTAATATGGAGCTTACTATTTTTAATTAGAATTTTGACTTACCTTAAGCGCTCGTGTAGAGTTTTTGTATTTTTTTTGGCAATTTTTATGCATTTGCGCAACATTCTTAAGTGGGTTCGATAATAGGTACCACAGGGTTTCTTTACGATACGATTTCTCTACGAAGGCAGCTCATTACAGATTTCGTAATTTCTAAAAAAATTGAGAAGTTTTATGTAGATCTACAGCTTATGTACCAATTCATGTAATTGGATAAAAATAATGGCGTATGTACTGTTTAAAATAGTTTCATAAATAATCTCCTTATTTGTTAATAGTAATACTAAACGTTAAAATCGTGACAGTTGGTTATCCTTTGGAGATATGTGCTTTCGCAAACTTTTACTCAGAACATTTAAAGAAGAACATTTCCGTCGCAAATTATTTTTGCCGAACTTTAACCTACCTAACCCTTTACGAAACGGAAATTCTCTTTTTCTTGATCTTGAGGTTATTGCTGTTAGTCCTATTGGCTCTGGATGAGGGTACTCTGTCCCTGGGATCGGAAACTCTCAATCTCTCTTATTTTTAAATGTTTTTTTATGCTACTCCAATGTTCTTTTGATTAGCTCCTCCTTAATAATATTGACATTGGTTATTATAAGCGTGCCTCTCCCCCCGCGCCCGCCGCCCGCTGTCACCCGCGAGTCGTACGACGCACGTCGCGACGCCCACTTTGCCTCTGTATTTTAAAACTGTGATATCTTTTAAAATATTCATTTTATTGATATGCTGTGAAAGGCATTTTAGTCTATATAAAGCGCAAAATGCATTTAACGTATTTCGATAAAGAATATTTGTTTCAGTATTATTTCTGTGGGTAATGGCACCAGTAATCAACAATTCAGTTAAATAATAATTACAGATATTTGAAAACATACAAAGCTTAATACATTTATATATATAAAAAAATGAAATTTTTTCTTAGTTTCTTGGCTGTTGCCATTTATTCTACAGGATGGTTTTTCTTCAAAATATAAATATAAAACCGAATAAAACCGAAAAGCTTTTAAAGATAAAAATAATTGTTATTGATACCTGTAAATGGAGAAAAATAGTTTTATAAATTGACATTTAATATTAAAAAAAAAACGTAACTGCGAATAATTTCATAGCAAAGTAAGTTAAAAGATATCTTTAGCAATTCATAAAATTTCGCCCACCGAGGGTAACGTACAAAAATTAGAGATATCAAGCCTTTTCTGAAATTCAAGGTTAGCTTAGCCCAATGCCCTTCCATCTGATACTTGAGCTAGTCCCCATCAACCCCCCCCCCCCCCCCCCTTGAAGGGTATTATTTTTTATGATTTAACCATTTTTTTTCAGATGAAAATGCTACCTGCCAAATTTTATAAATGGAAATGTAGAAATATATTTTTTACAGGAAAGAGGGGCGTAGATCTGAGTATATGGTTTGAATTTCAACTAGATATCTCCAAGTATTCCCAAGATTCTCTTGACAGACAGACAGGCAGACAGACAGACAGACAGACGGACAGACAACAAAGTAATCTTATAAGTGGAGTTCAACGCCGGGCTTTTGCCTTGGTGCCAGAGCGAAGAAATGAAAATCGAGTCGAGTGGGGATCGAACCCACAACAGTCGCTTCACCCACAACTTTCGCTTTAGTTCCATGTATATTTACAGTCAGTTTCGCATTGTAACATTGCTACTTTATATAATTATCTCTTATCATGTACGAATTACAATTTCTGTTTTTCTTGACTACAGTGTACTGATTCCTTGGCTCAAGCACATAAAGAGTTACAATTAACAGTTCTGGATGTGGATAAAACCAAAAAACTATATTTTGACGAAGAACATACTGCACATGACGTTAGAGACAAGGCTAAAGATATTGAAGAAAAGTAAGATAATATAAACATTTTAATGTTAGTGCTGTTTTTTTTGTATGGAATGTATGTGAAAACTCATTTTTATACTTTATTATAATTTAGATTGAAGAAGAAGAAGGGATCGTTCTTTCAATCTATTACATCATTACAAAAAAATAGTGCAAAGGTGTCGTCGCGCAGGGACCAACTTGAAGAAAAGTCAACTGGAGCAAGAAATGATTATTTATTGAGCATCTCCGCTGCCAATGCTCATCAAGTGCGCACCTACTTCAATAAAATATTTAAAAATACCTACTATAAGTTTAATTGCCAATTATAAATAATAATATTTTTTCAGAACCGCTATTTTCTTGTTGAACTGCAAACATGCATGCAAAGTATGGAATCAGCAGTATGTGAAAAAGTTTCTGAGTTTCTTACTTTGATGGGTCGCACTGAACTTTTAACATGTTCAGCCACTCAACATTCTTTTGGAAAAATAAGAGATCAAGCGCAACAGCTGACACGAGAATATAATTTACAGTGTCTCTACCTGTATTATCCTGTTCTAAAACAACACATTCAGGTATAATAATTTGCAAATACATTTTAATTAATGATTAGGAACATAATAAACCAAAATTTATATATTTTTAGTATGAATTCGAACCGTGTGATAATGATCCCGTTGATACGGTGACAATGGACCATGATGCTGTTTCACAAACACTTGCACAAGAATCTCGTAGATGGGCTACTCGTGTAGTTAGAGAGACGGCTCTAGTTAGAGATGCTGTACGTAAATTACATCTTTACCAAGCGATGCGAGATGCAGGTCAAAAGGTATATGAATTCACTTTATATCAATCAAATATTTATTTATAGAGGCCGGTCGTGGCGCAGCGGTACGAGGTGTGACTGCAAAACCGACTGGTTGTGGGTTCGATCCCTACTCGAGGAGATGAAATATTTACTTAAATTTATATTTCCATTTCTTCGCTCTGGTGTCGAGGTTAAGCGCGGCGTTGAGTTCTGCCACTCAACACGCAATGCCTCTAGAATCCGGCAGAAAGTGGGGAACGGAGTGTCTTAACACTAGGTTCCCTCTGCCTACCTTGCTGTGTGCGGGATACAGTGTGAAGCTAATTTATTTTACTTTTTTTAATATTTATGTCCGCATATTTTGACCGTTATGCTTGAAACACAGGTTGACCCCAACGATCCTAATGGACCTGACCTTGATGTGCGAATGGATGAGCTAAAATCAAACATTCGCCGCTCTGAAACTTCCAAGGCAAAATACGAGGCTAGATTAGATTGCCTAAGAAACAGCGGTGCACCCGTAGATGAATGGTTAAAGGAAGTTGATTTGCTTGCTGTTCAAGACACCTTACCGAGAAGTAGTAGCCTGCTCAGTGTTCGTACTGATGCATCAGGAGCAGCAGTAAATTTCATTATCTGCATATTATAAAGTTAAACAATATCATTAATGAATATTAATGTGTAATTTATTTCTGTATCCAGGATCAACCTAGTTCAGATTCTTTCTATGACAGTGATAACACCGAAGGAGAAGTAGCTACCACTTCAGCTGTTGCTAGCACTTCCGGTCATCAACGCACTACATCTGGATCTCAAAACGAAGATGAACATGAAGAAGATGTGGATGGTACTTATTATATTAAAATGTTTTCAAATATAATATTAATTTAAAGAAATTAATATTTCTAATACGTGATATATACAATCCTAATATTTTTAATAAATTTAGCTGCTTTGGAAGAAGAGCGCATGCGCATTGAACAGCTTACTGTTGGTTGGGATGATCCCACACAAGTAAACTGGGGTGAATCAGAAGCCGAACCTGCACCTCCACAAGCCACAGAGCCTCCAGCTCCGCCTTTGTATAAATGCACAGCTTTGTACTCTTACACAGTAAGTACAGCACTTTAAGTATCGTGTACTTTAAGTGTCGTGTTTAAGCTTATATAAAAATTACTAAAATTATCCATCAAATTGTTTGTAATTAGGCCCAGAATCCTGATGAGCTATCCATAATTGAGAGTGAACAACTAGAAGTGGTTGGTGAAGGTGATGGAGATGGTTGGCTTCGAGCGCGTAACTATCGCGGCGAAGAAGGCTATGTGCCCCATAATTACCTTGATGTTGAACGAGAACAGGTATTTTTTTAAATATTATATTAATTTATAAAAGAATGATATATAATAAGTAGCAAATCAGTGTTAGATTAAGGCAATGTATTACACACCACTATTACTCTTGACACTACTGAATAATATAAATTAATAACATTTGTTTTTTAGGCAACTAGTCAACCAGGCCTTGTTTCACAAATATCTTTTTCGTCTGTGGACTATACAGTAGAAGGTGAAGACGCTGATGTTGTACAATCTCCAGATCAAATATCTGTGATTTCTGCTCCTACGGTTAAGCCCGAAGAGCAGAAACCCGAAGAACTACCCCAGGCGGAGCCTGAAATGAACATTGAGATAAAGCCTGAAGAATTACCAACTCTTGGATACTGCTTTTCTTTATATGATTACGAAGGAGAAGCAGATGAACTTACTCTTGAAGAAGGACAGGTTTGTGTCCAGCTTTATGCTTATATTTGAAAAATATTAATAATGTAATTTATCTTTTTCTATATATTGTCTAGATAATTCGCATAGTTTCGCGTGACGCACATGATGTTGATGATGGTTGGTGGCGCGGCGAAGCCAATGGCGTTATTGGTAACTTTCCGTCTCTTATTGTCGATGAGTGCGATGAGGTAAGCTTACTCATAATATTTGCTATCATTAATATAAATTACATACGGACATATAACTGTAGAAAATTACTTTTATGCATTTAGAATGGCGAACCTCTTAGCGGAGGTGAAGATGACTGGACCCCGCCGGACTCTGCTCCTCCTGTATTTGCTTCACCCCCTGAATCACCATCAGGCGCATTTAATGATGAGAGTAAGTACACGATTTTATAATGTCTGTTTTCACTTTTTCCTGTTTCCTTTCTTCTTTGCACTATTGTTTCGTGCCTTGGCAACTTCATAAGCTAAGCTGACTGTATATTTTAGAAGTTGATGTTATGTTGAGAAAAAAATTGACGTGAAGTTGTCTGTGTGCGGATCTCTTTTGCTGATATTTTGTACTGTTTTGTACGCAATTAAACATATTTGTTGTAAATATAGTCGCCAATATTAAGTAAGGTTGTTTCGCGATAGATAGCTTTGGCTGATTGGGTTATAGGTTGTCGACTTCATTCCCAATTGGCATGATTCTTAAATTTGTTTGACAGTATTGTAAAGCACGATAACAAGGTATTATAGTTGTTGATAGGTAAAATTCAAGCTATATAATATCATAGGGTCCATATTACATTGCCATAAATGCATGACAACTTGCACGATTATGAAATAGAGATTATAAATTTAAAAAAATGCCCTATAGATGTATTGAGTACTTCACAAAAATATTCACTATTTTATTTTTTTTATTTAACCATTAACCTAATCATAATTTCATAAAAAAAATGAGTGTGACATTATCGGTATTGCTAAAAATATATCGGAGACAAATGTTAAATTTGTGAATATATAAAATTTTTGTGCTACATGTAATAGCAAAACTTAAACATCGGTATTATAGGTTAGCGTAATTATCACGTCAAATATATTTAAATGCTATATAATATATATGTAGGTGTGTATACTCTGTATGTATGTCGACTACTGCAAGAGATTTCTTCTCGTGTCTGATCTTTCACGCAATAAACTCGCACGCTCTTCAATCTTTTTGAACGTATTCGATGGTTCAATTATTTGATATCCTTGGACGCTGCCCAGTGATCGTCACTGAGAACAACAATACTAAGAGTGCCGCTCCACCTGCGGATCCACCTCCGCCTCCGCCGGCAGACATGGGTGACTCCATGGACAGCCAGCCCGACTTCAGCTTTAACCTAGAACTGACTAGAAACCAACACGAGCAGTATGATACTCAATTCACAGCGCCACCCTCGATGACTCCTCCTGTCACTATCGTTGGTAAGTATGCGGCAATTTGCTTAGAAGACCTGAATAGAAGATATACAAATTTAATTTACCACTTGATTGATTGATTGACTGATTGATGTCATCGGATAATAAATTAAGCGCGACGTATAATAAATTTTAATATTTTTTTATTTTGCCTATTTTATATTGTGATACTGATATAGATGGTTTTGTTGTATTATTATTTTTTATACAAATAATGAAAATAATAATACATTAAGAATTTATTACAGTTATATGGTGATAAAATTTACGAAAAATAGATAAAAACTATAATTTAACAAATTTTGTAAAATATGTGAAAGAAATGAATGTAATTATTGTAATAATAAATAAATTTATTTTTCATGCTTCAGTTGATGAGGTTGTTGGTGAAATTTTTGAGGAGGAGGTTTGGCTCTTATTTACAAAATACTTTTACATCGTTATTAGGTTCGCTTGGTTGTGGCGCATTGTGAAAAAGTGACAGTAAGAGCTTGTAGTCGTCTCTAGTTTCACAAAATGTAAGCTTTGTTTGGACGCGATCGGGCACAAAATCGATAATGTCGACTTCATCCATTTATATTTCTAATTTTGTTTACCAAATATGTTCCGAAATATTTATTATCTGCGGCTGCCTATCAAACACATTGCGAAACGGTCATATTTTTCATATATGGTTTATCATAATTAGCTCGCGTTTAGCTTTATAGTATTATTTTGCCTAAGGTATTTTAAGTCTATATTTATAAATCGCACTTAAGACTGAGATCGATCTTGATACGCTGTTTTCAATCATAGATATATATATGCCTAATTTGTGAATGAAAACGACATTTTAAGATCGATCCCAGACTTGAGAGCCATTTATAAACACGGGCCTTAGTATCGATAACTGTAAGATATTTGTGGCCGATCGTCAGGTGAAGGTCACATATTGTGCTTGGTGTTACATCGCTTTTGCTGTTTGGAACAGGCTTAAATTTTTACAGTCGATATGTAGCATAATGAAATATTTTTCGGCCTGCTACGTATATTTTACCTATTATCGATCACGTAAAAATATATATTTAAGTTTAAATAGTAATGCAATTAAATATTAAAGAAGAATCAAATCAATTAAAAATACTAAAGAATGCATATCTATGTATTATATCTTACTAATAAATATTTTTGCTTTTTAGGTGTGCACATTTTTGAATTTGGTATAATGTAATTATTTAGGTTGTTTTTTTAAGGTAAAGATATAGTACTTGTTATATATAACATAGAAGTAGTTCTGGACACACGATCATCAGCATGTTTGGCTTTCTGCATGATTTTCGGCTTGTTATGTTTAATAATAAGCGTACGGTAAATGAAAATAATTACAATATATGTAATAAACAGTAATATTGGGACTAAGAAATACGTTTATTAGAGGTTATTTAGGAAATAACCTTATTTTTTTAATATTTCGTTGGTTATAATTTTTTAATTGGATTTTGATCGATAAAGAAGTTCAACTGCACCTAAACATAACCAAAACCTAAATATTGAATTTAAAAAACACTTGTCGCTATCAGGAGGTGGAGGAGTTGCCCCCCGCCCCAAAGCCGAAGCCTGCGCCCCCACAAGTTGAAATCACAAGTGAAGATTGTGGGCTCGGCGTGGCACAAATAGTAATAACGGCCGCCACGCCCATGATGGAGGAGCCCGAGCAACCCTTCCCCCCTCCGGAGGCCGAGCCCGAGCCCGAGCCGCCGCAAGAGGAGCCTGATCGCCCCGAAGACAACGACGACGAGGAATCCTCCCTTTCCGAGCAGACGGCAGTTTGTTTGCGCGACTCTGAAGAAGGCCACGCTGACTCTGCCCCGCATCCGGCGTCGAGCTCGACGGCGTCCGAGGGAGAGTCGACGGGAGCCTCAGTGGCCTCCGGTCCCCCCCACCGCCCCCCAGTCCCCACCCGCAGCCCCGCGCGCCGGCCGCGCCTCCATACCTGATGAACTTGAGCCTGCACAACTCGCAAGGCTGACCGACCTCAAGGAATCCAATGCTTAGGCCTATTGCTTCGACTGAAAATATATATTGTTCAACCCTTAAGTCGATGTACGTTGCAGAGTTTGTAAAATTTATTCATTAGCAAAAGTATCGATCCCACAATGGCTCGTTTATTAATGTTGTCAGAACTTTTGTATTATTGTTTACGTTCTATCTCTCTATAAAGATATGTTATATCAACAAAAGTACAGCCGTTTCTCACACATGAATAAATTGAATAATTTAAAATATCTTATCACAATTATTATTGAATGTTATAAACAATATCAGTACATCATGTGAAGGTAGCGTAAAATAGTTTTAACTTTAATTAATATTCGAATTCATAATTAGGTACTATTCCAAATCGTAATAAATGTACCTGATTAAAATAAAACTAAGTTAATCGTTATACATAAACACTGTCGGTTTTTTTATAAAAATACGCGATTCATTCAAAATAAATAATTACATTTATAGATATTTAATTTGCTAAAAGTTTTGGACAATCACATATAATAATTTTAAAAAATCCATAGCAGTATCTTTCGTTAGTTATTAAATAAAGATTCCCTTAAAAACAAGTACAGGTGAGCCGTTTTGACTTAATTTGAAAAAATATTTATCAAATGTACTTGAAATTATAATTGGAAAAAAATCAAAGAATTTGCTTGAAGATTTTGAGAAACATATATGAAGCATTTTTCAGTTTTTCGATTTTCAATTATGTTTCAATAAAAAATAAACGAAACTAACTACTACCTAAGTCAATTCTAAATTCACACACTAGTCGTTGATAATAAACATTTATGAATTTTATACGAAAACTTTATTCTGTTGTTTAAATATTCCAAAAGAATACTCATTTTAGGTAATTATTACAATACTTTTAGTAATATTTGGACAAGTAATAGAGTTTTTCTAATGAAACAAACCTATGGAGTGGGAAGCGGTCACGTAAAGTGAGTGCTGTATCTGTATATATTTGTAGGGAACTAAGTAATGATTTACTTAATAGTGGTAATATACCACTAAATTACCTTCCTAGATATAGAAAAAGATTGTAAAAGTAGTTAGCGTGTTGGTTGAAGACAATAGGATAAAATTCAAATCGAGTTCGATGTTCTATGCACAACTAAATATCAAATTTCTAGTTTATGTAATATTATACACATTACTATATAATGGAAGTACAAGTTGTTCGTAAGCATTGATATGTAGCTCCCGTTAGTTCGTAAAGAGGCCTAAATCCTTGTACTGGTTATATTAAAGTCTTACAATCTGCTGATCTTTATACGTATTGGACTTCGACCAACATGGCCAAGATTCGTATTGCTTTAACCCTCTAAGGACGTATCGTGTACCTCTACCACACCAGAAGCAATATTTAGCGATAGTGCAGTTATAGTCTTATAGTTGGGCTATACAGCATGTTTCTACCTTCTCCTTATTATTTCCAAATACCCCCACAACCCTACTATTTTTTAGCTCTTATCGAGCTTTTATGAATGATATTTTGTCATTTTATAGAAATACCCGCTCGTTGTCATTAGATTTTTTTTTAATAATAGTTGTTAAGTAGGTACAACCTAGCACAGTATTTGATTAGTAAATATATTTCTAGTTTCTATTTGATAACATATTGATTTATTGTTACTGACCAACCTTAAAACATGATTTACTTATAAATTCTTCTACTTTTAATGGAAACGTAACACATTTTTACCGTAGCTCGTGAATAGTAGCTGTTACATACACTATGTTTGTTGTTATTAGTGCATTTAGACAAAAATTTA